>JAVTVY010015069.1:0-60899 GCA_036873755.1 Hanleya hanleyi
ATTAGCACCAAATTCAAAAAGACATTCATTTTTTTTTTTATAATTGATATTTTATTTGGCTTTTCATATAATGGACAGGACATATACAGCATGTATACAGCATACAGACAACACACATACGCAGCTTAGGTTTGTTCTGCAAAAACATTGAAAACATCACAAAATTGAGGAACGCATTTTTACAATAGTATCAATTAATAGTACAATATACTAGTTTTTTTCCAGATTTGTCATCAATTCCTAGATTTAGCATTGATTAAAGCAGCCATGTTGATATATATCTGTATGCATATTCTTGCAAAATACCTAGGATTTCAATAATAAATGTAGTGTCGACCAATATTGATCAAAAATATGCCTTTCACAATTTTTGTATCTGATATATCTGTCTAATTCATATGCTGATTTAAGATCTTTTTGAATACTTTCGAAAGTTGGCAATTTCTTAGCTGCTTTCATCCTGTAAATTGAAAATTTTATCACTGACATAGCATAGTTAAGTGGTTTATTTCGCGTTTCTAAAAGTCCAAAAATTACTTTCTTCGGCGTGAATGAAACGGGAATACCCACAGAGGCGAACCACTGCTCTATGTGTTGCCAAATAGGTTTTATATGTTCACATTCCCATAATAAGTGGAGGGTTGTCTTGGGGTTTTTATTACAAAAAGTACACCTACTACTAACAGTAGGATCAATCTTTTGGGCAAAGATATTGGTTGTCAGAATTCTATTCAGTATTCTATATTGAAACCATTTGAGCTTTACGTCTCGGTACTTAGATACATGGATATTAAAAGTTCGCCATTCCCTTTCAGTAAAAGATTCTCCAAGAATTTTTTCCCATTTTAAATGAGCAGTCGATTTAGTAAACTTTGTGTCTAGTAAGGTTCTATAGTAAATTTTACAACCTTTTCGGACGCTCAATAAAGACGAAACATGGGGTGGAATCAGCGGAGTTATTGTTTGTTTCTGTAAAGATAAAATTCCTTTTTTATTTGCCGCCTTTTTTATTGCCTGGCATACAGATATATACTCCAAAAAGTTTGATCTGCATAGAAAGGTTTTCCTGAATGTATATCAAATTTTAGGAATGTTCCGTCGGCTTCCAAAAGATCATTAACGAAACGGACACCTTTTCTATCCCAATCGGATAAATAAAACGCTTTGTTATCTATGGTAACATTCTCATTATACCATATTATCTCATTGGAAAATATATGGCTCGCTTTGTAATCTAGTTTTGCTTGAAAATCGGCCCATGCTACAAGAACGTCCTTCCAGAAAAGATTGTCAATATATGGGATGACGGTTTTTCTTAAGAAAGCAGAACCGACTGTCACCATGCTTTGGTTTTGTGGCATATACAGTAGGACTAGTTTTCCCCATTTAGGATTATTCAGATATAATCTTCTAATCCACGATATTTTTGTGCCTGGATGACGAATTTTATTACCGGGATATCCAAGCCTCCATCTTCTACAGTTTTGGTTGCCATTTTCCTGGAAATTTTGTCTGGTTTAGAGTTCCATACAAACGCGAAACAGCTTTTTTGAAATTCTTCTATCATTAGTTCAGATGGATCTGGGAGAGCTGCAAAAATGTGATTTAGTTTTGACAAAAGTAAGCTTTTCAGAATAACAACTCTACCTATTGGAGTCAGTCCACGTCTTGACCATATTCTCATGGCAGAAGAAATATCCTTTAATTTGTCTTTATAGTTTCTCTCCACCATTTCAGCTAGGTTGTGGGTGAAAACCAGTCCTAATAATTTAAAATCGCCTTGTGACCAATCCAAATGCCATTTTGTTTTCAACATTATGTTGGATGTTTTAAGTGAACCTATTCGAACAATTTTTGTTTTGTCTACATTCATTTTTAAACCTGAAAAAGTTAGCAAAATGTTCCAATGTTTCCAGACATGAATTTAAACTCTTGAGGGATCCGTCTAGAAAAATTGTAGTATCGTCAGCATATTGGGACAGAAGGAATTCCTCATCTCCAATCTTGATACCCTTAATATTTGCATTGCCTCTAAGCATTGCTGCTAATATTTCGGCACAAATGAGAAAAATGTACGGTGATAATGGATCCCCTTGGCGACAGCCGCGTGATATGTCGAAGAACTGAGAAGCAAAGCCGTTAACTAACACACATGTCTGAGCGTTTTTGTAGAATATATTTATCCATTTTTGTATAGAAGGGCCAAATTTGAAATATTCCAATGCCTTTTGTATAAACGACCAATCTACAGAGTCAAACGCTTTCTCGAAGTCTATCAATTAACAAACCTGGTATTTGGTGATCCTCTGAATATTGCATTATATCATATACCAGCCTTGTGTTTTCACCAATAAATCTCCCAGCCATAAATCCTTTTTGATCCTCGTGAATTATATGTGGCAAACTAGTTTTTATTCTTTGTGCAATAGCCGCAGATGCAATTTTGTAGGTAATATTTAATAATGATATAGGCCGCCAGTTTTTAAGTAGATGTTTTGCTTTACCCTCTTTAAGGAGACATGTTATAATTCCTCGTTGTTGGGTTACAGACAGAGCACCATTATCGTATGCAAAATTCAATGACTTAATTAAATAACTACCTAAATCGATCCAGAAAAATTAAAAAAACTCTGCCGTGTATCCATCTGGTCCAGGACTTTTATCATTCTTCATATTTTTAAGAGCCGACAAAATTTCTTCCTTGCTTAGCTCTCCCTCCATAGATTCTGTCTGAATTTTACTAAGTTTCGGAACAGTGTCACCTAACAAACCGTCTATGTCTACCGAGCAAACGTCTTTCTTTGTATACAATTTCTTATAAAAAGTTTTAGTTTCTACCAGTATTTGGTCTGTTTCTGTAATTATTTCATTTTTTGAGTTTTCTATCCTCGTTATTGCCTTATTTAGGTAATTTCGATGTTCTAAGTTTAGAAAATATTTTGATGGTTTTTCGCCTTTTTCTGACCATCTGGCTTTCGCCCTTATCATCATTCCCTCGACCCTACTTTTATAAATTGATTCTAATTTTTTATTGGTTTCCTCTATATCATGTATGACACGGCGTTTCTCATCGTATTCTGTTAATTCATCTACTTTACTTTCCAATCTCACAAGATCCTCCTGCAACTTCAATTCTTCTTTCTTTTGTTCCCTTTTTTTATGCGAAGAGTATGATATAGATTTGCCTCGTATACCCAGTAGTATCATTTCAAATAGTAATTGATCGTTGATTGTTAGCTCCGATGTTTCCACTGGGTTTGTATTATCAGTTCTAGTGTATTGTTCTACTGTGTCCATTATTGAACCTTTAACAAGCTCTACATAGTCTTTGTCTTTTAGAAGTGAGTTATTAAATTTCCAAAATCCTTTGCCTTTTTTAAAATCTGTAAAGGAGAGTGATAAGCTGACAAGTGAATGATCTGATCTATAGCTGGGATGAATGTTGGAACATTTTACTCCGTGTAACAGGTTACGAGATGTCAAAAAAAAGTCGAGGCGCGATTGCTTAAGTGGAGTTGGCTGTCGCCAAGTATATCTTTTCACCTCCGGGTTAAACTCACGCCATGGATCTACTAAATCATAATATTCCTTTAGCTCCAAGACCCTTTCTCTAGCTTTTGGATGGTTTACATGGATATAATTAAAGGTATCAAGATCTGGGTTTTGCACTAAATTCCAATCGCCACAAAGGATATAATGCTGACTATTCCATTCGTCTAATATTGTTTGGATATTGTCGAAAAAATCTGGGTCATCTTCATTTGGGGCGTAAATAGAAACTAAAGTGAATGTTAGTTCTGCCATTTTAATTTCCAATATTAGATAGTTACCTTTATCTCGCCGTACTCTCAAAACTTCGAATTCAAAATTGTTGTTAAATAAGATTGCAACACCTCTTATTAGAGTATGGGCTGATATATGTATCATAACCCCATTCTGTAGATACGTATTTTTTCATTTTTCGAGTGAAGTGAACATCCTGTAGGCAGTAGATGGACATTTTTTTTATCACGGAGATGTCGAAAGACATTCATAGTATCCATAAACATAGGCTTGTTTCCTGCAAGAGAGAAGAGGTCAACAGTTTTCAATGATGCCGGCAAGACATCATGTTCCAAAAATATCAAATCCGTATCGCTGATCAGTATTCTTAATCCATAATATTCGTTGTAAAGTCGTCATCTAAAGAATGATGTATCTCAGTCACGCTTTGATTGTGCCTGTTCATATGAGTACCATGAGGATCTTGAAGTACATGGGTTCATACGGCCCCTAGCCCCGGGTTAAGCGGAATTAGACACAAGTTACGACACGTAACGCCATAGATCTTGCACGCTACGCTCGGATTTTGTTATCAGCATGCGATATGTATCGCCAAATTTGAGAAACTTTGAGTGGAGGCGCTTGGTGGTGTAGCCCTGTTTTATAAGTTTCTGCAACAATGTTTTGTGACTGATTAAAATCGTCACATTTAACACAGGATCTAGCAAATGCTACTCATCGTGATATGTAATATCAGTGTGGCCTGACCTAATTGGATCAAGGTCAATGTGACCTACTTTCTGACCCAATTGCTGACCTAATTAGGTGACAGAAATCTCGAAACTGACAAAAACATGTCTTAGGTCAAGGTACACACTTAAATCATATCAAACCCCAATTCGTAGGTCCTGTGACGTTAGACACTGCCATGTTGGTACAGAACATTCAAATTATGTTACGGTAAACGTAAAAGTAGCTGATGAGTAACCCAGGAAGAAGACAATGCAACAGCCTTGTTACGCCTGTTTGCACGGACCAGCCTGGTTGATTAATGCCTTCAGTGCGAAGAGCGCTAAGATTGACTGATTGATAGTGAAACTAAAAAACGATTAACTTTGTCCTCACCCTTTGAAAAATGAAACCAGTATGTCTGGCAGCTGTTCCGGCTACCTCCCCACCTGTGGATCGGGCAACTTGTTGATCGATGTAATACACTAACCGTAGAAACACATGTATTCCTATTGCTACGAAAAGATTACTATGTATTCTTGTTCTGTGGCATCGGAGACTTCTGCAAAAAAATGGTTATATTTACAGCTTACTGCAATGATCAAATTCAGAAAATTGTCATATAGTTTATTACCATCAAATTGCTCTCTAGTGCGTTGTGACGGTCATAGTTATCTCAGTGTATCATGTATAGAAAACCTAATTTATCTTAATCTCTATAGAAAACCAAGTTTAAAAATACAGATTCGATGTCTCTTGCCCAAATTTAAAATAAAAGTATCTCCCATATTTGGAAGTTTCTGACGAAAGTTTCCAGCGTGAACCTCAAATTGATCTACCAGCGTATATGTTTCCATATTTAAGATCCTCCAATTAAACCGACGCATCATTGTACGTCCATTAATATTGTTACTGCGATCAAGGGCATAAGTCCTTTTTAGTATTCCACTATTTCTACCTGTATTGGGTCATTTAAAAGAAGATGGTGTTAACGCTTAGGTAGACATACCAAAGTGGACATTATACTCAGAGTAACAATACTGATTTACTATGTGAACCCAGCCCATTGTCATGGTCTTATTTCGAAGGGTCCTTTCATATCAGCAGTTTATACTGAAATACTCGTATTACTCTTACCTGAAATATGAAAATATCACAAGAGAAGCGACGATTGCCACAAATGAGATAATGAGCCCCACGATATCCAACGTCCGCGTTCCTCTTAACACGGATTGCATTGCCTAAAATATGGATAATATTTAGGGTGATAATGGCATACCTATCTATTTCCCAGTGGTGTAGTTATCACCCTCTCCTTCAACTTGGACATAGAGTAGACCGCGTCTCTCGTCGATGAAGCATGTTTTCTTTATAAATCTGATTTTTTATTTGTTTAATCGTATCTAGCCTGGGCGATTTGGGGGGTATCGCAGTCCGGTACATGTCCGCCAAAATGAATTTTCCCATGATCCTCTGCTCTAGAGTATATGGAAATGGTCTCGAAATGGCCCCAATGTGATCAACTTTAAAATCACCAAGTTTCAACTCTCTCGGGGTTGTTGTTTCGGATCAGCAGAGAAAAGTTACCTAGAGGGGCACTCCCCCCCCTCCGCAGACCACGTAGGGTTGAAAGCTAGAGTGGGTATTTCAAGTGTTATGATCATGGTAGCTAATATGTGCAGACGTTGTGAGTTGCAATGAGGATGATTTCTCGAGGTCTCACTAAAAGGCGTTGGTGTGGAGAAATCTGCATTGGACCGGAGATGGTGCTGGATGCGTCAAAGTGGCAGGCGTAGTGAATACGTGTGCAATTGGAGTTACCAAGGCAGTGATAATGTGATACTCTAGAGGTCTGATTAGCCTAGAAAATTCGGATGATGAAGAGTGGTGGATGGAGTTGCTCCAGATGATCCCAGACGCCTATGTATTGGGGTTCCCGGGTGTAAAAATGAGTAGATTCCAAACCTCGTGATATGCCCGAAATATAGTTGAAAGCGACGTTAAACCTTATTCGCGCATTCAATGTACTGAGCCCACGCGCTGTAGGGGGATCGTCAGACCATGTATGAATGCTAGAGGTCATGAGTCATGAAGATCAGTTATTTAGTTTTCTAACTTTTATCTGTTGACGAGGTTTGAACCAGATGGTTTCATTATATTTTTCCATGCCATGCCACGGTAAAACATATTCTTATCGAATGCGTAGATTTTACGATTGTAAGAGATATTTTTTATCGAGCGGCTACTTTGGAAGATCTTTTTAGTCGGGTGAGGGAGGATTGCATCTTGGTTTATTTGAGAGAAATCGGTTTGTTACATAAGTTTGAATGTGTGTATTTTTTAATGCGTTGGATTACTAATTTAGTGACTTGAGTACTTAGAATTTTGTTTGATCGTCGCTATATAGCTGAAATATTGCTGAACGCGACATTAAACCTTAATTCTTTCTCTCTCTCTTACATTTTCACACGTCATGGTACTACTGCCGACCGATAAGAGAAAGCGACATTCATTGGAGCAGGAGTCTTATAAAAGTTATACTGTTTTATAAGAGATGTTATTATAGTTATGGATTCTTCAGAGGATCTCTAATACCTAGTTCGCGGGCATTGATCCCTCCGTGGTTTTACCACGTAAACTGGAGGTTGGAAATGTTCTCTTCCATGACTATGCCATCGAGTGTACCAACGAGTAGATAAGAATTAATTTTTTCTTTGTTCTTATCTACAGTAGAGTTTCCACTCGCTGAATTTATCAGGGTCGCATTGTGGAAAAGATGTACCATTTGATTTGGGTTCTCTCCCTTTAAAGGTCGCTAGTGAGTTCATGTCTAGTCAGTCCATCAAACCGGCGATGAATGGATAGAGATTTTACCCGTTTTTGGTAATGAAGTACTAGAAGAAAAACAAATCCAGTTGTGCATGCTAGGAGGTGTAGACGCACAATAGACACGTTAAAATTAATTTAATAGGGAAGTCATATGGTAGTTCATCCCCACTCGGTATTTTCCAAGTATTTCCCTTCGGGAAGATGTGAATGTTGTAGTTCCTCAGCTCACAACTACAACTAAGAACGGGTATATCCGTTTTGCGTGATGTTTTCATTTCGCCTCTGACTGTGGAGCCTTGCAAACCCAGGTTATGTCAAGATGATCGCATCATCTATCATTGGATGACAGATCTTCCATTTCAGAAAGAAACGTTGAAAGATGTCAATATAATGGTACCTAGGTAAAGCTGCTCCGACGAATAATCTGGTCAAGATTATATAAAATTGACGCAGGCGTCACAGACATATTTTGGGGTTCAGTGTGGTGGGTGGATCATGCCTTGTACTCATGATTTTTGACTGGAATTATGTCTCAGCATATTTCTATCATTCACTAACCTCATACGTAATGTTACGTGGTATTATTACGTCCCGGTACATTGTGATCGACTCCGTGTCGCCAAAGTTTCGGACGCCTTGGGTCAAGTTATACAACCCAGAAGAGTTGCAAAGCTTTTGACTACAACTTAGGAAGATGTTATCGTCCAAGATATCACGTTGGGCACACCGGTTCTCGTCAGATCACTGAAGTTAAGCAATGTTGAGCTCGGTCAATATTCGGATGGGTGACCGGGTGCTGTACTGGCTAGGCTGATCATTGTCCAGGATAATAGGAACTGTGGACACTCTCGTGTTCTGGCACATGTAGACACCGTCCTGATATGAGTGAAAAAATGTTGAAAACGACGTTAAATCCTTACTCACTCACTCGTCCAAGACAGGCTAACGCATCTCCCTCTCCCACACATATTTTACGCTTCATGCCTGTCACATTCCAGTGACATATCCGTGGAATCCACGGCGTCTTCTGTTTGACCCTTGCTAATCCACTGCGAGCTTTTCTCTCTTGCTTCGAATCAGAACAAAATAGAGAACTGAAATTTCGTAACATTATAGCTTGTCATTTTGAATCCCAGGGCATGACACCCGAGCAGAGGATCATCGAAAAATTCTAAATGGTGTTCAAATGGAGATATCAGAAAACTGTATTTTTCTTCCTTTCTTTTGCTTTTCTGGAGATAAAAGTGGGCAAAACTAATTTTATTTGACACCAGATGGTTGCTTACTAATTTATTATGCAGTTTATGTGAAGAAAATTACATCAATAAAAAATCGGCCGAAATATGCTTTCTGGGAAAATGACGTCTTGCAATTATTTTTTTTTTTACATTTCTTGACAGAGCTTGACCAAAAGGTAGAGTAAGATTCAACTCCATAGATTCAAAGATAACGAACATATTACAGCGGATCAGCGGTACAGCCTAAATCGTCAATTCAAGATAGGGCTGTCTTGCAGACAAATATCCCCAAACCGTCTTGTCCCCACGATCATATCTATCTGAGGAGTTGGTGTAGGACAACAAACCCTATGGAAATGAATGTTCATGATGTAAAGAACTGACGAACTGAATAGGATATTTAATGAAAGTGTCCTACGACAGGCGTGAAAAACGAAGACAAATGTCATAATATTCTATTCAATGAATGGGATCTATAACAACGGGGTTGTTCATGTCTGATGTTCCTTCTCGAAGCTCACCAAGGGACGAGGAGAATTGTTTGGCCTCCATACCTGTAACAGCTAAAGAGTCCAGCTTCCACTCCCCGTCCCACCCGATGAAACCATCCGTCGTAACTGAATACAGTTTATTATAAATATCATCATTATCATTATTTTAATCAAAAGAAAAAATACAAGTTACGCCTGTCCAATGACAGAATTCCCCACGTGGTGAATGAGGTATATCATATATAGAATAGAATATTACCAAAACACTTCCAGAAAACTTTCGCAACGCATCTATATAGAATTTACAATAAAAAGGAGGAAAATGGTAGAAAATCAGTCCATCAGCCACACGAGGCGAGAAAGTTTTTCCAAACTCGTTTCTGAGTTAACGCAATTAGTTATGTATTTGCGTATTTGTTTGAAGGTATAATTACAACACATATAAGGGAAGTGGGAAGAGGTGCCGACATACTGACTGCGTCACATGACTTCACAGACTTCTTCTGGTAAACCTATTCTAAAGCACATACCAAGAATCTAACGATTCGTGATATGTGTTGTATCTCAGGTACGCTTTTATTGTACCTGTTCATGTGACAACTTGGATGATATGACCACACGGCCCCTAGCACCGGCATAAGCGGTATTAGATACAAATCTAGAGCTATGATGGAAATGCTCTGACAACTCGTATACTGGTAATTGGTGAGCTGTTTCACTGTGACAACTCGTACATTGGAGATTGGTGAGCTGTATCGTCGTCAGATGTTAATGACGGCAATTAACACAAAAAAACTAGTATGTAAGGCCCGATGTCGACCCAGCATCAACATCAATGACATCAAGACATATTAAGCTTTCAGGACGACATGTTTAATTGGGAAAGCTACAGTAATATAAATGATTTCGTGTATATTCAATTTTATGTTGGGTCGAGCAACGAAATCAGGGTAATTGGTAAATCAGAACAAGATATCTTGGTTACTGGGTCTCTTACCGCTATTTCCTCGTCGGTCTTGTTCTTTGAATATTTTTCCAGAAGCTCCGCCGCTTCAGGTGTCAAACAGTTACTGTAGTTTGTCCAACCTGTAGGACCTTTGATCGTGTCTCCTGGACGCCCATCCCAGTCACCCTCATCGCCGCATCTTTTGAAGGCAAACTCTGAATAGAGAAAAAATGGAAGAATGTATCTAGTGCTATGCACGAAGGTACAAGTTCGTAATGCAATTCTCAACCCGTCAACTAACCCGTCAAGGCTTTTGGATATCATTAAACAAAATAGCGTAACATAATTTTCGACGATTCCGCGCCCCCCCCCCCCCCGGCCCGGAAGCATGACGTACCGGTAACCGATGCCCCATCAATGATCTTGGGGTGGTCCGGCTTTATACGAAAACATCCAGAATGATCTGGGACGATCTGGAGTGTATGGACTTAAAGTATTTCCTATAGACAGCCCATGAATAGGTATTAGTCTTCATTCTTAGAAAAAAAACCCCATATAAGTAGCCACGTTTTGCGCATGTCATATTTGTTCAAATCATTGTCTAATCTGAGAAGATATTTGAAAGATGGCACGCACTTGTGGGATAGGGACTAGCAACAGTTTTAGGTGAGATTGTAGTACTCCCAAACAAATAGGAATAGGATATGAATTCGATTGTGATGAAAAGGCATACATGTATATACCAAGTTCTGTGAATTTCTTTAATCATCCATTTACAATGGAAGTTGCTGGCCCTGCTGACAGCGGGAAAACTAAGTAGAGAGATGCATTATTAAGAGGTTTTGAAAGTTATGTACATCCCTTTCCTAAGAGGATTTTCTAATGTCATAGCAAATCACAGTCCGTATTCGGTCGGAGAGTCCGCTGCATATAATTCGTGAAGTGTATGTAGTAGACGGATACTTTGATCCCAGTGTAAGAATATGACAATAGTAGAAGGTCTAATGACTTGTCTGTTTTTTTAAACTTTCGTATTGTGTACATCTGTACAGATTTGAAAGTGAAAATTCTGTATTTGATTGTTTATTCTTGACAATTTCTATGATCATGTACTGTCTAGACAGGGCGGGGCTTAGTCGTATGGGCAGGGCAGCCACTGTAACGTGAAAGTCTATTTCCTCAACGAAATCGGCTGTCACGTGACAGTGGCTGACCTGGATAGAAATTGTCGCGAAATAGGCGGCAGCAATACTGGATGCTGATTTGTCGAGGTTGGAGTGTTGCGTACTAAGTAGTACAAGCTGAAGTTATACACAAGTCATTTCCAGCATATCAAGCGTAGGGTATGGGAAGAGATGTTCGGTGATCCTATAAAAGATGAGCAGAGAGATAATGTTGAAGAGAGAAGGTAGTATTATTTTTATCAGGAGAATGACGATAATGACGTGTGTCATGACAAAGAAGAGCAATATTCCAACGAAGAAAAAAAGAGTACGTCAACATTTTGACAACTACTTCATTAATTGCTATGATATGAGAAGTAAAGTATCCATATTGAAAAGTTTCCGTCAACTTGAAAACGTGAGAGCGAGAGAGTTAAGGTTTAACGTCGCGTTTATCAGCAATATCTCAGCTATATAGAAAACAAGATTGAGAGGAAGGACTGATTCAAGAAATGGTAACTGGAGAATTTGTCAGACAGCGATGATTCAGATATGTAAATGAAAACAAATAAAGAGTTAAAGGATGAATCAAATTAAATTTTGATTTTTCATTTTAAAATAGCAGGCTGACGGAGAAACATTTATAAGTATAATAAGAACATCATTTCGTACGTTTTCTCGGGATGGTGGATCGAATTTGACACATTTTCATACATTTTATGGATTGTTTTTAGAAAACTTGAAGGAGGTTTAAGGAGGATTGCACATCTGTCCTTCCAATTTCCATGGCTCACTTGTGTCCTGATATAATGGCACGAGTATGCCATTTAGAAAATATCTAATTTTTGTTGAATATTTTATAAGTCGAATGGAATAAGTACGTCACTGCCCATAGAGCCTCGAATTCGTGTACAAGTATGGTCACCTCATAGAGCGACTCTTCGAATAGTAAGCACATCTCAAATTATCACAGCGAATCTGTCGCTGGAACACCTCAATCTCAGTAAACTCAGATATTATATCACGGAATATTATATCTGAATTCAGCCCTATATAAATCCCGTGCGAGTTGAAACTACTATTGTTAGCCAATCAGATGGATAGCTGGTTGTAACTATTTCAAAATCACGCCCACAGTAATTACACACGGTAGCTCGTGGTCCAATTTATAAACATTATCCTGAAACAATTTCCAAATAAGGCATCATTTCTAGACAGGTTCCGTAAACATCAAAGAGTTTACTCCCGCCGAAAAGTCTGGCTTTGTTAGGGGTAGAAAATATCAAAAGATTGTGCCGTGCGAAGATGTTAATCTCCTTGAAGTAAACGTCAATCATTGTCAGAGCGAAAAGGTTGAAATGGTCGTGATTAGCTTATTATGGGATCTCGTAGAATATCGGCCAATATTTCGCACGAAGTTTTCATAGCCTTACGTCGAGATGGTATTCCCCTGATTTACCATTTTGGTTTACCTAGATTGTGGAACACCTGTGCATTTATAGTACAAATTTCTGAAGAAAAATGACGCTGACGTGCATTCTGGATGGTAGAGAGTTTGTTATCGTATTTGGTGTCCCGTAGATATTGTGAGGAGTTAGAAGATAAAGTAGCAGTCGGTTTTCTTGTTGAACCCTCGGAGGTTAAGTTTAATCATCTTCAGAACTAGTGAATTAATATCCGGATGTGGATGATGATGACCAATTTTGTGTACATGATTGCGTTTCCTCAACCAATTAGGGACTTGCATCTAATATGATCCAATTCTCCTCAGAATGTAAGTCAGTTGAGAAGAATTTGCTCTGGCGAGAAAAGGGGAAATTATATTTAATATGACAACTAACTTTGTGCTACTGAAGTGTCAGTTACTAGCTGTGAGGGTTTGACATGAAGCGACACCGTCGGTTTCGTCACTCCATCTCAACATGCCAGATTCAATTGCTGTGGTATTAATCACTTTTCAAATACTAACGTGCGTCCAATACGGCGAAAGCGAGGACGAATGAAACAAATCATGCATTCAACGTTCACTTCCGTATGACACCACAGTGACCTTTTCTTCAGCAAAAAAAAGTGAACACGAACTGGTTTTTGTGAAAGTTATCACGTGGTCACGGTTTTAAACGCTATTCATTCAGCTGTTGACCCTCCTATAAGAAGATATAATTTTAGATTTTGAAAAGCTTTATTTACAAAAACTACAAACGGACTCTTTCACTAATGTTCCTGATCCTATAGTTATTCTCAGATATGCTAATTGAAATTGCTAATCAAACCGTATCCACATCCTCAAGAGTTGCACATATTAAAAATCCATGGTTTAACGATGACTGTCGAGATGCAAGGAAAAGTAAGAAGAAAGCTGAACGGTGCTTCGGCTGACATCCTAATTCTGAAAATTTGAAAGATAATTACTAGATCTAAAGCCCGTAGACCCATGAAACAGAACAAACGTGATTCAATACACATACTCCTATAACAAAAGTTTGGAACACGATTCACGAAATTAAAGGTAAAAGCTCGAAGTCCAGTGCTCATCATCTCAATGATGGAAATCAACTGACAGAGTGGAAATTGCAAACAAGTTAGGCGAAACAATTGCCAAAAACTCTTCGTCAGAAAGTGAAATAAAATTTTTCTCCAATAACCGTGACGGCTATAATGCTTTGTTCTCAATGAACGAACTTCATGCTTCTCCCGTCAAAGTAAACGATTCTGCTGCAGGCCCTGGTAATATTCATTATCGACTTTTAAAGCACTTACCGGAATCTTCTCTAGAAATCCTTACTCATATTTAACAGCCTTTGGGTGACGAACGTCTTTCCACTACCATTGCATAATGTCATTGTTATACCAGTCCCAAAACCTGACCGTAACCATACAGACCCCAGTAATTATCGTTCGGTTTCATTGACTAACTGTGTTTGTAAAACAATGGAACGCATGGTAAATGACCGCCTTGTTTGATACCTTGAAACTGAAAAGAAGCTCACTGATATTCAAGCTGGTTTCCGTAAAATAGAAGTACCACTGACCATTTAGTTAAATTAGATTCCTGTCAAGAATGCTTTAGCAAAAAAATAAATATGTGGTTTCTATTTTTTATTTATTTAGAAAATGCCTATGATACTACTTGGAAATACGAGATGTTAAAAGACCTTGAAACTATGAGATTAAAAGGCCGTTTACCCATTTTTATTCCCAACTTTCTCAATGATACACAATTTCAAGTTCGGTTGGGTTCAACCATGTTTGATCATTTCGATCAAGATCGATGTGTCCACAAGGTAGTAATTTGTCTACTATGCTTAGTATCAAGATCAACAGCTTAGCTGCAGTTTTGAAGAAATCAATTGATGGCTCACTGTTTGTAGATGATTTCAAATTATTTCGTCTCAAGTCAATAAACATGTCGCAGAAATGAGTTTCACACAACACGTTGGCACATCTCAGTATTCATGACTAGCGTGTTGCAACATTATTTAATGACGGTTGGAGCGACAGTTCCAAGTACAAAATAGAGGCATGATATAGGATTTCCACCTCAATGCTTTTAACCCGATAATATTTTTTCCGGCGAATTACATATAGACTGATTGACACCGGGGCGATATTGCCATTCAAATTATATGTTTCTGATCACCCACATTTGCAGAAACGGCATATTGCAAACTATTGAACTCCAAGAGCTTTCATGTTACTCCCGTCTTCAACCATTCTTATGGCATCCAATTAAATACCGCCTACTACCAGAGATGCCTGCTGATTGCACTGAGACGACAAAGGCGGCGAGCAACTTCTGTGTTCGCTCTCAGCCAATCAGCATCATCAGTTACCAAACGGAGCGGAGAGGCCCAGAATGTCACAGAGAAAGAAGACATAGCGTGCGCTCATTTCATATTGTTGAGCATCTACTCGGTTTTTTATAGCATATATGCACTGGATGAAGTTCCGTTATTTGAGAAAAATCGGTTTGTTGCATATGTTTTAATGTGTTGGACTACTAAGTTATTGACTTGAATACTTGAAATTTTGTTTGGTCGTCGCTAAATAGCTGAAATATTGCTGTACGCGACGTTAAATCTCAATTCTCTCTCTCGCTCCCGTATCTTTCGTGGCGGATACAGGTTTTCTGTATAGCGGTGTTTTTTGGCTCAATGTAGTCAGACAGTGCTACACTGACAAAAGGAGAAGATGAACCATTTCATTGATGCGCTTCCACCACAACAAGCAGTTCATGATAAATATATTATTTTGGTAATTCTATCTGTTAAACTATCTTTGAATTGTTTGCATAGGAGCAACTTGGGCAGATAAAGGTATTATTAGACAGAGTCTGTGAATATTTTTTTAGACAATTGGTGAATCCCTAAGAATGTATTTTGTTCGCAACCGCAATCTGCCTGTTTGTAATTGTAGCATGCACTGTCGAAACGCATACATCCTACTAGCGAGTTAAAAGAGCGTTTTCTTACAAAATAAGGGAGATTTCATCATTAATGCCAAGAGGGTGTCAGATCTGTTATTGTTTCTACCCGTATATGGGAAACTTATTCGATATGATTTTACTGTCCAATAGGGATGTGTACATACATGCGTTTCTCATGAACACATTTCTCCAGGAATTCTTAGTAAATTCCCTTTCTCCTTTTCTGTACCAACCAACATGATCAAAGCATACATAACATGCAAGGCTAAGACTGATTCCCCTAAAATATCTTACGTTGCAGTGCCATTATGCTGTGTATCGGAGCTGTATTTGCACCGATGAAGGAACGGGAAATATTATCCTGATTTGTTGCATGATACCCTACAGAAATGAAACACTGTTGCCCCATAAAGTCTGAGGACTTTCAACCGGTCTTCCCTCCAATTCTCATCTCCTATACCTGATCCATAAAATAGGACATGGTTACTAACGTGTTTTGTCTCCCAGAAGGAAGGCTTGTGTCGAATTTATGATAGTTTCTGTTTCCTTTGGATGAGCAGGTTGAACACCCATTGACGCAACAACGCGAACCGCTTCTACTTGCACGTGTTTCGTGAAGACAATGGCTACCAGGATACCAGGATCAAGAAATGGATTTTATGGAAATATTTTAGAAATTGAATCTGTATTTGCCCTGCATGACATAATGGTCTTCAAGCGCAAATGCAAAAGTTATATTTCTTCGCGATACTTTTTGTTTCATGATCAACTCTACATGGTACACCGTGAATATACATGGTACACCGTGAAATTCCACGGTCTTATTTTTTTTATAAATTAGCTACCACCACTTTATTCTAGTTAAATCGTTGGAACGCTGCAAGTGTTCTGATGCATGTACATTACCGACCAAAGCTCTACAAAATCTATGTTTTGGAGATTCATGAATTGTTTTGAAAATATTCAGACTCCGTATGATTCCCCATTTTCGTCGATGATAACCTGTTGTATTACAAAGTGAGAGAAAAATGAAAAATAAGTACTTGAGACGTCAATGCCGTATATTGGAGGGCAGTATTCCTTGACCGTTTCTCCAGCCGGTGTAGGAGGCCAACACAACAATGTGTCAAAAGTAGCGTTACAATAAGTACCTGTAAAGAAAGAATATAGACAGGTGAGCAACATTCATCAATATTTCAATCCCACAATCAGCACTGTGTCGATCATAATTCAAACAGTGTCACATGGCAGGCATAACTGTTTCACATACACCTTCGCTAAATTAGCAGCAGATCTAGATCTTGCGGTCACTACTGTAAGGAGAGCTAGCTGGAGCACATTTTATAATCGCGATCTCAAACAGGGAATACATGAAGTAAAATTTGGCACGGCTGCAAATAATTTTCAGTAATAATATCTTCCCCCCAAAACTGTATGAACCTGTTTCCGACTTCAGTGACCTTGATCGGCATATTTATCTTCCATCTAACTCGAAGATTAAGGCAGCGATATATAGCAAATCATCGAACGGAACAATAGTACCTGGATTTTTGAAGTTACTTTTGCCAGCAGAATGTCACAGCGAAACAGCTCACCAATTACCAGTATACGAGTTGTCAGAGCATTTCCATCATAGCTCTCTAGATTTGTATCTAATACCGCTTATGCCGGTGCTAGGGGCCGTGTGGTCATATCATCCATGTTGCCACATGAACAGGTACAATAAAAGCGTACCTGAGATACAACACATATCACAAATCGTTAGATTCTTGGTGTGTGCTTTAGAATAGGTTAACCAGAAGACTATTCTGTGAAGTCATGTGACGCAGTCAGTATGTCGGCACCTCTTCCCACTTCCCTTATATGTGTTGTAATACCTCAGTATTTTTTTGTTTCTTGTCAAGAGTCAGAATTTGTCAAAATTTCTAATATGTGACCAGAAAAAAACAACTATCAGGCCAGAACATCGGGTACTAAGATGAAGGTCAAGGTGATATTCTGACCTCGAATGGAAGGGTTCTTCGTCTTCCCAAACTGGTTAAGCTATGCTACTAGTACTCAATGGTTAGTACTAATCCGTAACCTGAAATTGAATATATTGTACAAGGAGACTGATTCAGCTATAGGTCAAATTTCTTCAGTATATGGAGTCGTGTACCAAGGTTACCGAGGTTAATGGGACAATCGGTCAGTATTTGTAAGTGAATTGTGAGAGGGATATGTTAATAGACCACAGTCCGGTATCAAAATTGCGATCAAAAGCTCAAAGGCAAACCTCGCTGTGACTCCCAAATCCCGAAGTTATTGGAGACATTGTGCAACAACTCTAGTTCAAGATGTAGATTGTCATTAAACTTCAGGAAAACATCAAGCAAATCACAGAAAAGAAACATATTGAGGTCGAAAGGTCAAATGCACTTTGAATAAAAAAATCGGGAAAGCAGTGAGAAATCCAATTTTTTGTACACTGCCTCTTCGTAAAGTCGATGTATTAGAAGGGGGCGTTGTGTCGGGTACCAAAAAAGGTTAATCCTAAGAGTAGACCTTCAACAACTCATAAAAACATGAAAAAGTGATCGACTCTTAGATTTATTTCTGAATGGCATAGTCCACTTCGGCAATTACGGTCTTGTTCAAATGTAGGAGATTTACACCACATTTACAGACTTATTTATAATTATGCTGATGAAACATGCCCTGAAGAGCAACCGTCATACAGTTAGTCGACAGACATCCACCTAATGATCAATGATCGGTCGACAAAACACATTAGATTTAACTAACCTTAAGACCCCCGAGCGTCTGTTTGCCGGGAAATAATGAATTTATTTATGAGATAGACCTCGGTCCATCGTCGATATATCTTCGCTGAATTAATTTGCATTTGTACCCCAGCAGATGTGAGAGGCACTAAAGAATATTGGAATCTTCGATGCAGCAATACCCAGCGCGTTGCAAAGTAAAACCTTGCTGATATGGTGCTTGATTTTGATGTTCCTTCCAAGATCTTCAAACAGGGAACACAAGAGTGCAATACAGCTTGTCAGGTATCTTTTCCAGGTTCAACATTGTTCCCTACATGTTGTCACCTATTGCGTTTTCCTTACATGACGCATAGGCCCTTGACAGAGAATAGCAAACGAAACTGTTGTACTACATTATTTACTCGTCATTGACAACATATTTTGATACGGGCCCAATTACAACACATATAAGGGAAGTGGGAAGAGGTGCCGACATACTGACTGCGTCACAGGACTTCACAGAACAGTCTTCTGGTTAACTTATTCTAAAGCACATACCAAGAATCTAACGATTCATGATATGTGTTGTATCACAGGTACGCTTTTATTGTACCTGTTCATGTGGCAACTTGGATGATATGACCGCACGGCCCCTAGCACCGGCATAATCGGTATTAGATACAAATCTAGAGAGCTCTGATGGAAATGCTCTGACAACTCGTACATTGGAGATTGGTGAGCTGTATCGTCGTCAGATGTAAATGACGGCATTTAACACAACAGACTAGTCTGTAAGGCCCGATGTCGACCCAGCATCAACTTCCCACAAATGCCAACATATATCAAAGACGCAGGATTTGGGATAAGATATCACATTTGGCAACATGGGTATCCTACTAGTCTTGCTTGGTGCAAGCAAAGTAGTTCCTCTCTACAATTAGTTCTATTTTTTTTATTTCATCTCACAAGAGACCGAGAGCATACATGGATGTTGGGAAGGATTTGGACAAGTATTCTGTGCTAGGTTAGCTCCAGCTAGATAGATTCTTGTTCAATATGGCCCCGTTTTGTTGATGCGAGGACACCCACACGCTACACGAATAAATGATCATAGAATTCCGATGTGATTGGGGAATGCGTCGTTACGCGTTCAACCACAAACATTATATTGTTCTCCAAAAGTCATTGTGAGCCGTCAATGCTGATTATCTACTGATGTTACCGTGTCGGATTCAATGTTTTTCTAATCAGAACGGCGTATAGAATCAGTATGGCAGAGAATGAAGTCTCTCTCCTGATTTTTCAAGCTTTGATGGAAAAATCACGAATTTTGAATGACAACTTCGAACTTTGATGGGAAATTCACGAATGACAACAATTGCCAAATAATTAAAATTAAGCCTTGGACAATATAAAGTGTGCCGGATTCTATGTGTATTTCTACTTAACTGTATAATATAGAGAAAATTAAGTGTTTGAAATTAAGCTTTGTGAAGAAAGACGCCAAAGACAACAGAGATCACTTACGTCCGTCCTTGGGGGGATAAGCGTTGTTCCGCAAACTGGCTATACATTCGTCATAACTCTGTATTGGTAGAGATTCCATATAGGCCATGGTGATACTGTAAGACAGCGTCTGTCAAAGAAAGATCGGGAACTTTTATATCGGTGTCTTCATCGCATCTTGGCTATTCAACATAACAATTCCACACAAACCTTACTATCACCTGGATACATCTACAATGCTTGATAGGAGTACTGATGGTTCGAACTTAATTATCACATTAACTCATTCCGTTTGCACGATCTCGTCCGCAGTAATTGGTCTCCACATAAGTGTTTTAAATGAGTAAAACTAGGTTCGGACTAGCCGCTTTTGGAAACCGTATGAAGGACTGTACATTGACCATTGGGGGGTAGGGATTCGGATGTGCTGTTTTTTTTAATCTTCATAATTCCGTGTCATGGTTTTATTCACTGAATTATTGAGAACGAGAAAATTAAAATTAAAATTGCCGGAACATGGAATACGGATGCAAAAATGTTTGGAGTATGTTGAAATATCACGATTGTTTTCTACATTTATTAGTATCCTAGAAAGGTGTTTATTTCCTCGGCCATTCGATTGGGGCAACATTGGTTCAGTTGTAACACTTAAAACGAGTGACCACGAGATGCTGCACGTATCCAATTAGGGAAGTGTGAAGAGACAGTGTAGATCCGTGGGTTGTTAACTTAACGACAGCTGATATGGCGGACAACATGTTTTTTTTTCCTCCCCGATGGTTGCTATGAAACCGTGGTAGTCACAAGCGCATATATTATCAGGCTTCCGAGTTAAGAATAATATTAAAATCCCATCAAATGTAAGTCTTCCATTTTTATTTCCGATATGGCATTTAAGAAAGAGTAACTGAGCATAACCGCTTGTTATCGATCGTAGTGCGCATGCAAGCGTCACATCCGATAATAATGCCATCCGCCGTCCATTAAGAATTGTCCAACGTCACCACGTTATTCCTACCACGATGACGAGCCTAGACCCAAAATCCAAATGGGCATCAAATACAAATATATATGAAGACGGAGAAGAGAGAAGCAGTCAAGAGCACTCAGCCCAGCGGATGGGGTCTCAGTTAAAGATTAATGGACTTAAACCAGTCCTATTCTTAGGTCATGTTGCGTATTAGTCGTAATCTCAACCGTATACATAGAATATGTGCAGCAAATTCTACTCCGGCATAAGAAAGGTATGACTACATTAAAAACAGAAAACTGAGTTTACATGGTCTTTCATTTTCCTATTCTAATTTAATGCATTTGGTAATATAATGACTTTCTATCCCAACTAGATATAATGACCTTTTTCCCCTACTGAATTTTCTCATCTATATTCGTCAGTTTCCATTAGTACATATCTCGCCAGGTGAATCATGTACAAGCGATGACGATTTTAATCAACGCAACAGAATATTGCTGCAGAAACTTGTCAAACTGGACTATACCACCAAACTCCATTCAAATTTTCTCAAATTCTGTGATAAATATCGTGCATTGACAGAAAAGACGGTCGTAGCATGGAAGATCGCTGGCGCTACGTTTAGTAACATGTGGGGTTAGGGACCGTTTGAATATCACGGCTTTTACATCTCCATGATGTTCAAATGAACAGGCACAATCCTACACTGGAAATTTGGATAAAGAATAATGGTCAGTGAATTATAGGATTGTATGAAAAGAACATCACAGTGTCTTGCTGAAATCATTGGAAACTGTTGACCGCTTCCGTCTTTTGTTTTTATTATATTTATTTCATACACATTAGGAATTGGTGCTGTCGTACGAAATACATCTTTCGATTATTGACTCGGAAATTCATTTACCGACGAGGCCTGAATGGTAAATGTCGGACATGACGCTTGCTATTTGGTTACTGTTTCTAAATTTCAGTAATGATACATAATCATGATAACCACTGAGATATTTTTATATTTCAAATTAATTTGATCAGTTAATAGATGTACCATTTGAATAATTCCTTATTCTGTAGGAATTGGTCCTCTTAACATCTTTTGACTTCAGTCAGAATCCCTGTGACGTCGTTTTCAAACGAACGACAGAAACGCGTATCGTGGTATGAGAGATACCCATTGTGCTAGAAGCTATACACATTGTTTGATACAAGCGTCTAGTCCGTCATTCATTATTCAACCATCGTTCGTTGAAGAATTTCAGTGTCCATAATCCAAAGACCTAATTCATAGAACATCATTGGCATCAACTTGGTGTTAAATCATGGCTTGTATATATAAAATAGGCTAGTTTCCTGCAAGACAGAGGAAGTCATAGATTTTCCTCTGGCAATATTAACTCAGAATTTCACCAAACAGCATTTGATTGACAACCTTACTTAAAATCTACTTATGTCTCCACGGTCCACGATATTTGGGACTGAGAATATTTCAAGATAGTATTACTTTGGCCTCATTTTTGGAGCACACATCCATAGATCAATTTAATACGCTCAGAAGACCATGACGTGCCTTATTTGCTGGAATGACACTGTTCCACACTGATAAAAGATGTGTCACGTTCATGTTGATTGTTACATCAAAACATAGAATCTTGAACAATTTCCAATTTCAAGATTCGCTTGCAAACACGATTTTTTTTTTTGGTTTCTGTTTAGTACTCTAGGAACAGTAGAGTGATTTAGTCATTATCGAGACGAAAAGCCAGGCGAGAAACCTGTCATACTGGTAGTCATTGACGAGACGAAAACCCAGGTGAGAAGTCTGTCCGTATCTGTTATTGATCGAGACGTGGATATTATTGTTGTTTGAAATCAACATGTTTTCCACTCACCCATCACATGCTTTTCCTTTCAAGGTGAACACTAACCTTGTAATTAGGTTCAGCCGGTACAGCCACAGAAACATTAATGATTAATTCAAACATGTGAATAGAGACATTGAGAAAAAATAACCCTAAACTGAGCAGGTCTTGTAATTTCTATTTGCACACGACACAACATGTAGGGCAAAATGTTTAGACAGCAGCTGTATTTGCTATACTACAAAAAGTCCTCTGACCATGAACAGGGCGAGTCAGTTTACCTCCCTCGCAATAACGCAATAACACAGAAGCATTTTAATCGTAATATAGTGTCTAGAAAATGTCTAGAATTAATGTATAGAATCGTAATATAATGTCTGTGATGACGTATTTTTTCTTTAACTCAATTTCTGATGTTTTTCCACAAATGCTCCGGTCCTTTCAAACAACGATCACGCTGGCTGTACGGTCATGCTCTGTTCATGCGTGAGCACGAGATATTTTAGATCACCGTAAATGTGCCACTCTTTCCTACCATTATAATACAGCTGCAACAATGGCAATGTTTGTGCATTTTTAGCAACAAGCATCAAATTTGGTACCAAGATACATACTGTCATGACGACTGATTCGTCCTATAGAAGCAACTCATTTTGCCAGGTGGCTAATTCAAAATATGCTTTCAGCTAATTCGTCAACCCCCTAAAATATTTTTCTTGTGCTCTTCTCACAATATATCTTGGTATCAAACGATATCACAAAATGTAAAACAATTCAAGATGGCCTATCTGATGACTTCAAAGTGATGTCATATTACATAAATCCATTTTTGGTCGATAATTATTATCCTTTGTGAATCAAATGTTTGGGCATTTTTCTGAGAATAATTTAACAACAATTTAATAGGTTAACTCTTACATATCGCTCCAACTGATGAAGTGACACCTCTGAATTCTTCGTCGTTTCGGAGATGGTGTACAAAGTTTGGTAGGCGCGACCTAGTAGGGTTAACTATAACTAAACTAATTCAGATGCATATAATGCTTTGGCTTTCCCATCTGAGCTAATCCTGTCAAATAAAATCTTAAAGGATATTTGCTGGGCTTATAGTGAGCGTAACCACCTGTCCCCATTGTTGTTTCACATCTGTTTTATGCATCTGAAGTATTTTAGTTAGTTAACTATACTAGGCCGCCCCTAGCTCGGTATGAAAGACGTCCAAGCGGTAAATTAGTACACAACAACTACCCGTATGACGGTTGTAACACCGTAATGCCGTAAACACATAATTAAACACAGATAATCAGTAATGTTGGAAATTTAAAGTGGTATAAAATATAGTTACAAATTTGAAAATACTAAATTATCTGTACTTTTGTTAATAGATAATTATGCTGGGAAGTACACCACATTGAGGGAATAGAAATTCCTGTGGTATATCGCCCTATATATTTCCTGGACTATCAGGACGGATCCGGTTGAATGAGATTAACATTCATTAAATGTATTAACTTACCTCAAAGGCAGCTAGCAGCCATCCTACTGGGTGGAGATCTGCAATGAAGAAAATTAACAAAAGTTCGTTAGAAGCGAAGTAATTTGCTAAAAGACAAAAACAATATAGAGGATGTGAACTATCATTTTTTAGATGCACGGTATGATAGATTAAAACTCTAATTTTTCAAAGCAGAAAATGGTTTAACATTGCCGGGTTCCCTTCTAGGTGTTGTAATTCGAATGGCCATCATCTTGAGTCTCATCGTTTCAATTAGGATTTTGATGCGGATACTGTTGTATGGATAAGGCTTTTCGATATATGGACAAGGCATACTTGATGGACGATGACCGGGTACCGACTGCTGCCTCTGAAAGAGTTAAACCCGCCTTCAACAATATAACAGGTTAGGGCGATCCCGCTCTCTAACATGGAGGTAAAAAAGGTCATTTTTGCTCAATAACTTTTTATATAACAATAACTCTTAACCAATGCATCAAAATTTCAGGCGCATTGATTTAGCTATTGTTTCATGTCATAAAATTAATTTGCCATGTGAAGAACCAGCCAATGTTGTTTAAACAGCGCGAAGGATGTTTGGCCTATTATTATGCAAATTAGATAGATGACAGTTTACTTTTTTACTACCATTTAATGCGGATAGATGTCTCTATGCGCCTCGAGAGGATTTTGCTGAATTCATTATGTGAACTGATTTGTTAAGCGAAAACAACCCTTTTTACCTCCATTTTAGAGAGCGGGATTCCCCTAACCTGTATAAAGCGTCAGATCCGACATTCAATATTCAGCTGTCATCTATAAAAGAATTTCCGCGTCAATAACCGAAAAACCTATTTTGTTGTCAGTTAGCACCAATCTCAAGTGTGTACGAAATAAAAATAATAAAAACTCAAGACGGTTTCCTACAACAGAGAAACAGTTTTCAATTCTAATAATGGAGAACGGATATAATATATTCTGCTTAGTTTTATGTCAATTATTCTCCAGAAAAAAAACTTTAGTATTGCGAATAGAGAACCTCATTTTGTAAGAATGTTAAGATATTTGATGGAAGTACTTTGATAATTGCAGTCGATATATAACTGAAATATTGCTGGAAATCTCTCTCATTGCAGTCTATCACTGTCTCTTTCTAATTGCATCATAAATACATGCATCATAGAAAACGATCGTGACAATTGAATTACTTTTAGTAAAATATGTCTGGTTGGCTGGCAGTGTTATTCCAAACACAATGTATCGAGGTGAAGATTCTATGTGGAGAACGGCTGGATATAACAGTTGTATATGCCTAATTAATTAAAGGTATCCTTAAAAGGGTGGCAATTAAACGCAACATTTGAAGGGTAGTAGAAAAAGACACCGACGTACTGACTAGAAGTCATATGACCAAACAGACAAATACACTGACTGCATATTTCTGAAAACATCACGAGAACCAAAAGTGATCCCTGTGATGATTTGTATCCCAGTCAAGCTTTTATTGTGACTGTTCATGTGAACATATTGAATCCTAAGAACTTGCATTCTACTAATATGTTCCCCATTTGAGCCGGGGTTTTTTATCTAACGGTCACACAATTCATCACTTTCCATCAGATGACTGGATATGGCTATTACATCGATATTTGGATATTTGTATCTACTGCCGCTCGATCTGGCCATAGGGACCGCGTGGGCATGCCATTCAAGATGCCTGCATGCATTTAAACATGAAAACGTGACTGAGATACAAATCTTCACTGGGATCAATTTTGGTTCTTATGATGTTTGGATATGTAGTCAGAATATTGGCCTGTGAGGTAATATGACTTCTTGTCAGTACTCCGCGGTCTTTTCTCACCACCTTCATATGTTGCTTTTAATTATTCTTGTCAAATGCACTGAAAACTTCCCCAATAACAGCCTTGACTCTTTCGTGTTATTTTGTGAATTTCAGCATTTGGATGAATCGAATGATGAAATTGTTCAATGAATGAACGATATCGGTTTAATGAACGTTGATCCTGAACCTAGCACATCCCAATGACACGATAATTAATGTGAAAGAGCCTCGGGGTTAGTTAGACACCAGACAGAAACGTGAGTGCTGAAGTAAACAGTATTATATGACAGTTCTTGATGACAAATTCGCACGACAGAACGTTGGAAGTCCCGCTGTCAGATATGCCTTTCCTCGGGCTAAGAAGTCTATCAGTGTCTGTTATTGATCGAGACGGAGATAGAATTATTGCTTAAATCAACATGTTTTCCATTCGCCCATCACACACTTTTGCTTTTGAGGTGGATACATACAGACCTCTTTGCACGGACAGATTTCCTTTAACCGGTCTATATGAATAATACTGACATAGGCCTACCCATTTGTACTATAAAATAACACTGGTAGAGCGAGGGATAATCAGATCACCTGATCAGACGCGAAACCTCAGGGGGACCCTTACTGGAATTAATACGTAATATTAGGATCAGATCCGACCTTCAGTAACCAGCCGTCATTCGTACAGACTTTTCGCGTCCACAATATAAATGATAGGGACAAAGAGAAATATTATGGTAAAATCTTATCATTTTGTTAGAAGTAACTCATCCATCGCTCTGTTCTAACTCAGTGTCACCTGTATCGTGTTCAGTCTATTTCATAAAACATTGAATCTTTTTATATTAATCTCTACATTTTCTATTAACTTGAGTTGGTTGCCATAACAACCGATTTAGACCATACAAATATGTTCTGGCGTTGTGTGCCAATACAGATGTACTTTTAGTGCGCCACAGTTTGATGTTAAGTGTGAGAACCCTCAATTTTCCAGAAATGTTCATCATACAATTACAACTTTAATATTCGTGCTATAACATGAAGGTAACTTTACAAGCGTCTGGTCCGTCATTCATAATTCAGCCGTCGTCCATTAGAGAATATCCGCGTCCATAATCCAAACACCTATTCCATATAACAGTATTAGCACCAAATTCAAAAAGACAATCATAGTATACATAAACATAGGCTTGTTTCCTGCAAGAGAGAAGCGGTTAACAGTTTTCAATGATGCCGGCAAGACATCATGATGTTCCCAAAATATCAAATCCGTATCGCTGATCAGTATTCTTAATCCATAATATTCGTTGTAAAGTCGCCATCTAAAGAATGATGTATCTCAGTCACGCTTTGATTGTGCCTGTTCATATGAGTACCATCAGGATCTTGAAGTACATGGGTTCATACGGCCCCTAGCCCCGGGTTAAGCGGAATTAGACACAAGTTACGAAACGTAACGCCATAGATCTTGCACGCTACGCTCGTATTTTGCTATCAGCATGCGATATGTATCGCCAAATTTGAGAAACTTTGAGTGGAGGCGCTTGGTGGTGTTGCCCTGTTTTATAAGTTTCTGAAACAATGTTTTGTGACGTTGATTAAAACATGCAGCTGAAGCTAGTTGCTTAGGAAAATGTACGTTTCATATCAACGAACATACAAATGGACAGGGGTAGTCAACAGTCGTACTAAAATTCATGCCATTGTGGATAATAGATAATAATACTGGTGGTATACATTGAGGCACACAACCCTCCTAAACCGATGCCGTCTCTGATATGTCTCTTTGTCTTCTCTATTCAAAGTTTCTCAAATTCTGTGATAAATATCGTACACTGACGGCAAAATACGATCGTGGTGTGCAACGTTTCGTAACCCGTGTCTAATTCCGTTTAACTCGGGCTAGGGGCCTTGTGTATTCCATACCACGAAGATGTCACGGGGAAACATTCTTATCGACTGTGTAGATTTTAAGATCGTAAGAGATTCTTTTTATCGAGTAGCTCTTTTGGCATGGTTATTTGAGAGAACTCGGTTTGTTGCATAAGTTTTAATGTGTGTATGTTTTAATGTGTTGGATTACTTAGTTATCAACTTGAATACTTAGAATTTTGTTTGAACGTCGCTATATAGCTCAAATATTGCTGAACCTTAATTTTTTCTCTCTCTCTCTCATTGAATATCATGTGTTTTACATCTCAATGGTCTTCGATGGACTTCAGATGAACTGTCACAATCAGATTGTGAATAAGATACATACTCTGGGAAGGACTTGGCATTCAACCGTATAAAGAATAATGGGCAGTGATTAGGATGTACAGAATATAATCAGGTCTTGCTGACATCATTGAAAACTGTTGGCCGCTTCTCTCTTGCAGGAAACCATCTTGTGTTTTATTATTTCTATTACAACACATTTTAGGGAAGTGGGAAGTTCATACACATTTGGAATTGGTGCTAAGTGTCATACGAAATAAGTCTTTCTACTATTGAATTGGAAATTCTCGGCTGAACATTGAATGTCGGATCTGACGTTTGCTATGAAGAATCCGATAGAATATCAGCAATACATGTTAAACTCACGAAGGTTAGCACCATTGAGATCTATTTCAGATTTGAGGAAGAAGATTCAAAATCTACGAAAGCTCCTGCTGAAATAAGTTAGGAAGGGTAGCGCACTTCGAGACTAAGTTTTTCGCTTTAGCCTGTCGCTCGACAAATATATGTAGGTTTATTGTTGTCGTGGGAAATTTAAGTCACTCGACGTCTGGCATTAGAGGTTAGTTTTTCTGGGCATTCTTGCAATTACCAGGTTTACCCCATGTTGAGGCGTTTACTCCATGAGACATCGTCGATGCTCATCCATTAACATCATATGAGTTTTTTTAGCTGATCTGTCATCACAGCTCCGTATCTAATTCCGCTTAAACCGGTGCTAGGGGCCGTGTGGATACTTCATAGATTCCACCTGAACAGCTGCAATAAAAGCCCGGCTGATATATCAATGCTACGTGCCGAGGGAAGCTTTCGTGTAGAGTCATATGGTTGCTATTTCAGAAGCAAAGTAACTCCGAATAAACTTAATAAACGCATGGTGCATTAAGTTTATCCGGAGTTACTTTGCTTCTGCATTATGCCAAGCTTATCAGTGGATCAATACGATTTTGGTTGCTATTTATTCGCCTATTCTTCCCATCTCTTACATATCGCTTCAATGTCATATTCATCAGACTTAATACAGCTATCCTGGCTCTTCACCAACACATGTTGGAAATGGGTAAATGAAAAAAACCCCTCTACATCAAAGATAGCTATCAGAAGTCTTCAAGTGGGAGGTCTGCAGTGAACAATATATACGTAGGCTCTCTAAAGCATGTAATCTGCTAAAAGATTAAAAGTAATAGAAGATGCTAACTCACTCTCAACTTTAATCGATAAATGCTTACATATGGCATCAAACCGTTGCCGTTGCCTTCATCGTGAATACACACTCCGTATCCTTTGTGCGATAAAAGATGCACTGAAAGCACCGATGCCAGCGCTACATGACGCAAATTTAAATTGGATTTACGTTTAGCCTGATTAATGAAAATCGTGTTCTAACGGAAACAATGAAATGCATGAGTGCATGGTGAGCAATTGAATGTTTGTCTATTTTCGTTTGGCTGGAAAAGCAGAGAAATGTAAAGCAATTTACCAGGGTCGTGCTGAAAATATGTTATTAGGAAGATTTCTAGCGAGTTTCGTTTGGTTTCAGCGATCTACGCTTTGAAGATCAGGTGCCTCACCTTTCTATATGTCATTTACTCGGTCCGGCAGCCGCCATCAAACGGCAGTCCCTCTTAACCATGCGCCAAAGCGGTCGATATCCTTAGATGGAAGTGTCTGCAAAGAGAATAAAAGACATGGAAGTAGGTCAGAGCTATACACTGCTTGTGGGAAAAAATGTAGTGAAGAGCACTGTGCAATACAGCCGTAGAATACGAATGCCGGGAATCATAAAAGGATAAAGGATGTCGAGAGAGAGAGATATATATATATGTATATATATCTGTATGGTATCAGATGGTATGGGCCCAATGGGATGGGAGATCACTCTTTGTCAAAGAAATTAATTGGGGACATATACATTCGGTAGCAAAGTTTTGTTCTCAAGATACAAAACTTTGGAATTTACCATTTAATCTCTTACATACGCAACTAGTCTCAAACTCCTAGCTTGTAAAAATGAAATTATTAACGGATCCTAAGTGTGCATTTTGTGGAGAAGAAGAGGAATACATTACGGCAGTAGAGGACGTTCATTTCTAGAGGTTGAATATTTTTTTGAATTTCACTATTTTTTCATCAGGTTAAGAGAAGATGATCAATGAAAAAAAAAAAATAAATCAAACTTCCCAAGGTCAAATTTTCCCCTTTTGCTATATAATACTAAACACGTATAGTTCTTGTTGAATATGTAATAAAAACAGTGTGACACCATAATTTCTTAGAAAATATTAGAAGTATAACAGATAAACTGGGCCTTTCCAGTCCTATTTACAAGAGGGGATGGGCGCGGGGAATTGGGGTGGGGGTAGGGAATATTCATTTATTGGCCATTTACAAGTTTCCTTTTTGTTGAAATTGACGGAGAGTGAATTTTGGGGGATGTCAGAGGCATAATTTTCAACCTCGGGAACACTTTGCATCTTCCAGCAGTTGAATCTAAAATGCCAGCGTTTTGGTCAGTCCTATCACACGATTGAACCACCAGTAAAAATGCATAAAAGGTTCTGTTGTGTCTTTTGTTGATTTATATCCCATTTTGAGATGTCTGTGTACTTTTGTTGGGAAATTCAGCTTGTTTTGTAAGTTTTGACAAAGCACCATGTTGTAGCCCCATAAGAGCAGGAAAATGAACGTCCTCTACTCCCTTAAGCACTTATCTGTGGATTGCACATTTATACATGGATTGTGGTAAGTATTTGCTAATTGTATTTGGAGATCATGTAAACAACATATTGTTATGAGCGAACTTACAATTTTATTGGATTACCTCTGAGATTTAAAATGCTGAAACATTCATTGCTGATTACTAAGCCATTTATTTACAACAGTTATCAAAAAAAACTTAGTAGTCTACTACGCAAAATTAAGTGAGTATGAAATAGAGAAAAAAATATAAGCCAAAGTAATATGAATTGTCAGAATTTCCATTGCAAGTGGTCCATGCTAAAGATATTCTTCACCTGACGTGATATACATCTTTACCTCTATAAAACCTATGCATATTCAAAATTAATGGCTTTAATCAAGGGAGTTTTTTGTTCATTTTATCTCTTCTTCCCCCTTTATTGCTCTTTTTATCTTGTGTCTAATTTGTGTACTAGTACGGATTGCTTTTTTCACACTGTGCTTCTTTCTATTATAAGCTGTCTTAGCAAATTCAAGTTTCTATGTATACAAATAGATAGGCAAAAATATATGACAGTCGAAGTGTAATTGGAAGTATTACCGCTTTGTGAGCTATGGAAGTCTGTTGACTAATTAGTGACATTTGTAAATAAGCAACAATTCACGACCTGCCAACATAACGGGTTCGATTCTCAGCTACAGTATTATACAAAGATTCACTTAAGGATTTCATTCTGCTGTGATAATTTACCCGCCTTGCAGCTCAAACATGGCGTAAATGTCACAGGTATTTCTCTTATGATGGAGGTTCTACACAGTGTTTTACACAAAGAATATGTGAACAATTATTCACATAGGTACCGTTACGGCTCAATGATGCCCACATAGCGGCAAGTTTACCCTAGACTATACATTGTACTCTCGCTAAAGCCGTGACCAAAATACGGAAACATCACTATTTCATAATCTCTCAGTAGAACACCTTCAGAAAAATGGTATTCATCAATCCCCAAAAAGGTGTGAGCTCAACACCAGTTAAAGGCGTTGAATTTCAATACGTCAACACCATGTCCCCAACACCCATTATTGGTGTTGGTAAACACCATTATTTAGTGTTGAGTGAGTGAGTAGGATTTAACGTCGTTTTCAACAGTTTTTCAGTCATATAACGGCAACACGAGAGTGTCCACAGTTTCTATTATCCTGGACACTGATCAGCCCAGCCAGTACAGCATCCAAGTATTGAACGAGCTCAACGTTGCTTAACTTCGGTGATTAGATGAGAATCGGTGTGCCCAAAGTGATACGTATTTAATGTTTAGCCAGTATTAGCCCTTATCAGTTAACACCAAAATATGATGTTGAGCCATTGTCAACAACCTGTGTTGGTGTTGAACAACACCACTATTTGGTGTTGAAGTTTTACTGCTCACATTGGTCAACGCCACTTTATGGTGTTGCCCAGCCCTCAACACCAAAAAGATGTGTTGGGCCAACACCAGTTTTCTGGCTGTGGAATATTGATATTTGGAATGATACTGTCACACTAAACATTACGAGAGGAGTGGAAAACGATGCCGGCGTACTGAAATGAAGCTCTATGACCCCACAGACAAATTTACTGACTGTATATTTCTAGAAACATAACTTCACAAGTACCAAAAGTGGTCCCCGTGATGATTTGCATCCCACGCTTTTATTGTAGCTGTTCATATGGACATATTGAAAGGCATGACCACGCGCACCGGCTTGAGCGGCATTACATGTAGATAACAATTTCAGAATGTCCCATCACAACTGCGCGTGCGCATAGTCGCTTACTTGACATTCACAAAGAACAATAATGTGATTGGGCGCAAGGCACTACGCTGGCGTTACGTTTCGTAACTTGTGTCTAATTCCGCTTCACCCGGGGTTAGGGGCCGTATGAACCCATATACTTCAAGATCACCATGGTGCTCATATGAACAGTCACAATCAAAGCGTGACTCAGATAAATCATTCTCTAGATGACTACTTTACAACGATTATCATATGGATTAAGAATACTGATCAGCGATACGGATTTGATATTTTTGGAACATCATAATGTCTTGCCGGCATCATTGAAAACTGTTGACCGCTTCTCTCTTGCAAGAAACTAGCCTATGTTTATGTATACTATGATTGTCTTTTTGAATTTGGTGCTAATGCCGTTATATGTGAAATAGGTCTTTGGATTATGGACGCGGATATTCTTTAATGGACGACGGCTGAATTATGAATGACGAACCAGACGCTTGTAATTGGAAGCCCTGTGTGCAAACTCAATTCGTTTTGCTAGATATTGTTGGTCGAAAATTAACGTTATTCCACTCATTCAAGTCAGTCTACATGCCGATAATCACATTTCTGTGAATCTTATCTTCATTGTCATTTGAGAAATTCGGTCGATTCGTTTTGTCGCTACGCCTGCAATTGTATGCAATTCAGATGGATATTGATGTGACCGTTTTTGTTCACAGAATAATTAAGCAATGTTTAACTATGACAGGGCGTCAAACAACACTATTCACAGATATGGAATTAGCACGATACATTTATGGACATAGAATTAACGGTTGATCACGACGTTTCGACACACATGCGAATGAATAGTAATGCCTGGACTAAAAATGAAGGTATGGCTTGAGTAAATACTAACAATAAAAATATGTAAACATATTATACTGAACGGTAGAAATGCATAGCAAACTAAACGAAATGATATATCAATATACATATTCAAAAAAACAGATCTATCATAGATTCTCAAAATGAATGTAATATGTGTATGTACATGAACATGCTGCAGGTGTAAAGCAAGATCTTTTTTGCACTTCAGGGTGAGTGAGTGAGTGAATAGGATTTAACGTCGCTTTCAACAATATTTCAGTCATATCACGACGAACCAACTAAGCACCACCCAGCCAAGTTACGTTCTTGTTGCTTCAAAGAATAAATCTTTGAAGCAATATGGAACCAGACACACCGAAGACAACACACGGCACAGAGAGTATGTTTACATTTGTGCTATGAAGACAAGTGCAATTACTTTACTAGACACAAGTAGGTTATATCGTCTTCAAACTGCACACCAATCGTTTGGCAAAGTCGCCTGGAAGTATAGGGGATGATTACAAGCGTCTGGTTCATCATTCATAATTCAGCCGTCGTCCATTAAAGAATATGCGCGTCTATAATCCAAAGACCCATTCCATATAACAGAATTAGCACCAAATTCAAAAAGACAATCTTAGTATACATAAACATAGGCTATGACATATCGATCGTGCTTTTCATTCTTGTGTTGTTACGAATTGTAAGTCATATCATTTATGAGCAAAAAGGTTGGCTAAATATATGGTCTAAGAATCCACTTCACCAGGAACTTTCAACGCAACCCACCCGCCGATAAATATCCGGGCATATTGTTTTTATCGTCATTTGATATTGATCTCGCCAGCCGGTCTAGTTAAATTAGACAAATTCTGTTCATGTCTTCTTGTCGCTGGTATTTTGTGGTATTTATTCTGCACATTGACTTACTATCTGTGTGAGGGAGACGCCTTAATAAGCTAACCCCACTTCACTGCATGAATAAATACTAAATACCAAATTCTGTTCATATGAAATAATCTTTATATCAATTTAATTATCATGAATGTCCCGCAGAAAAATACACTGCCATTCATAAAAGCTGTAGAGTCAGGAGTGTAGGACCGTCTTGAGCAACAATGTAACGTGTGTGTAGTAGCGTATGCAGAAAAATGCAATTAAACGCAACATTAAAAGGGTGGTGGAAAACGATGCCGGTGTACTGACAGGAATTACAAGCGTCTGGTCCGTCATTCATAATTCAGCCGTCGTCCATTAGAGAATATCCGCGTCCATCATCCAAAGACCTATTCCATATTCCATATAACAGTATTAGCACCAAATTCAAAAACACAGTCATAGTATACATAAACATAGGCTTGTTTCCTGCAAGAGAGAAGCGGTCAACAGTTTTCAATGATGCCGGCAAGACATCATGATGTTACAAAAATATCAAATCCGTATCGCTGATCAGTATTCTTAATCCATAATATTTGTTGTAAAGTCGTCATCTGAAGAATGATGTATCTCAGTCACGCTTTGATTGTGACTGTTCATATGAGTACCATCAGGATCTTGAAGTACATGTGTTCATACGGCCCCTAGCCCTGGGTTATGACCCCACAGACAAATATAATGACTGCATATTTCTAAAAAAATATCAATAACCAAAAATGATCCCTGTGATGATTTGTATCCCAGCCACGCCTTTATTGTAGGTGTCCATGTGGGCATATTGAATAGCACGGCTCCTAGCATCGGCTTGAGCAGTATTAAATACAAATATTTCAGTGTGATGATGTAATAGCCCTATCAAGTCATCTGTTGGAAAATGATGAAAGGTGTGACCGCCAGATGTTTAAAAAAGGCCCAAAGGGGGGAGTATGTATTGAATGCAAATTCGTATTCAGAAACAATTCCTGTGATGCCCGACGCCGATCAAGCACTGAATTCTCCAAACTCTCAGAACATAATTGCACTCGTACACATGTAGTTGTATAAATTATCCAGCATATAAATTGATCGCATTCAAACGTGCAGTATTTAAATTGTATCGTCTGAATATAGACGTAGTATAATATCAGCAAAATATAAAATAGCTACTTACACTGTGAACTAGGACAACGTGACATCGGACATTTTGTGCATTTAACGTGATTTTGCTCGCGTTAGCTTTGATATGCCTTGTCTGAGCTGTCTAGACTAACGTGCATTTGCTCACGTTGGGTTCAGCAATCTATCGTCATTTTTCGCACGCTCATTGAACAGCGAGCAAAGAACGTGGCGATCATCACGCTGTATCCAGCAGTCTCTGTTCACCTGTAATCTTCTTATAATCCCCTGAACGTTCTCTTCCTCACTGCTAGCGTTGTCAGCCTAAGCTGGCTAACGCATAAATTATCTTGCCCGTACAAGGTTCAAGAGCCTTCGCTGGGTTTAACTTATTAAATACATATGCTCCCTCACTGTTATTCCCACGATCATGCGCTACTGTATGCTAAAGTCCCCTTTCCGATTTAAGCTATTATGTAACTCTAACCTACAGACCATTTTACAAACACAAACTCGGCAAACATTAAGCTGAATATAATTATATTCTGGACGTTGATAGTTTTGAAATTGTAATAATATTTATCCAACTTATTTTCCGTTGTACCTTTCTTTTCCATTTTCTGAATAACATTTTAAATCTGCTGCTATGTAGTATTTGTCACATTGTTTCAATGTATCAGCATTAAACTGGATCAAACGTAATACGCGAATAATTAAACTCTGTTTAGTAAACGAAAATGCATAAACGGAAGTCCTTCCAAGAGTCCATGCAGAGATTATAATTAGCAGGCATATGGTCCAAGAATATTTTCAAATATTACAAAAGACTAACCAGAGAAGTGTTATATTACAGTTACAACAAATGTAGTTTCCCAGACCTTCAATCAGGACATTTGGGCACGCAACATTTCGCAATGCGACATTTCGGTAAGCAACATTTCCGCACGCGACATTTCGGCACAAAATGAAGGATACGACGTTTCGGCAACTTTTTGTCTCGCCAAATTAAGCTAAATATAAAAAAAATTAAATTCTTTTTTAACATATTTTAACATTATGAATAGATCTTTTAAGGGTTATCAAGTGAAGGATTTTCGTAGTTACCCACGATTATCCGCAACAGTTCGATAACCTTATTTAGACATATTAATGTTGGTTGATGAGGTTTTCAATAGTAATAAAATAACAACATGTCTTTCTAAAACAACTGCATATGTGAAATAAAGTTGCCGAAATGTCTCAGATATTCGCGACCAGAGAATCTACAATTTGCTAACCCCTAAAATGACATGTTTATATATTAAAGATATGTTAAAAAAAGATGTGAAAATCTTAAATTTTAGTATAATTTGGCCTGTAAAAAAGGTGCCGAAATGTCATACTCTCCACTTTGTGTCGAAATGCCGCGTTCCGAAATGTCGCGAATATTCAGAAAGAACATGTCTGAAAGTGTTGCTAAATTCAATCCTCGTTGGAGAACGTTATGAAATGCAAAGATGAAATATCTCATTTGAATTCTGTTATGTATCGTAGCTTCGATTCCAGTATTAGTGGTTGCAGACTATGTTATATGAAGCTGAGATGTTTTTATCTCTAGGTTATATCATGGTGATAGCTCCAATTATCAGATCGTAAGTAGTAGTATAACAGCATCTTCCACCCACTTGACCTACTTTTGTGGTGTCGCTTGGAGGTCACGTAATCGTAGAGGTCAAGGCCGCTATAGATGCGTCACGTGACCGGAAATGACCTTTGGGGACATGTATTTCTCGGCGGTGATGCGTTCCGGCGGTGATACGATCGCGGGGAGAAGCCTCCGCGGACAGAAAGTAGTGCCGAGAATTCAAATACACGGGGAAGATTCTCCGGGAATGTCCGGCAATGTCCTGGAATGTCTGGCAATCTCCGGGTGTGTCCGGTCATCTCCGGCAATGTCCGGCCATCTCCGGGAGAATATAAGGGTCAATAAGCCTGTAATGACAAAGCATCAATGGAATGCATGGAACAGGCTCCGCGACAATATCGCCAGAACTATGCCCAGCATAAATGGCAAGTGGGAAACTCTCGTCATAGCCATACAGTGGGAGAATGGAAAGGGTCCCAGCGGAACTAGAACCCGGGTTACTCTCTCCAGAAGCAGACACGTTATCCACTACACCATACAAACCAAGGTTGAAAATATCCTTATATATCTACCAGAGGGCAGATCACTATACCGCTAGGGTGGATAGGCCCATACTGGCTCAGTGGACAATGTTTAGCCTAATGGGAAACCCACACATGCTCATTTGCGGTATGGGTTGTGGGATCTCATTTTCTTCGCCTTACCACATAGAACACGATGGGCGTGGTCTCGTAGCTAGGCGGTGAACGTTTTTGAAAAAGTCAAAGTGCGCATGCGCACTGGGCAAGTAGCGCTGGGGTGGACGTTTTGGGGTCGAGGTGGGCCCCTAGTGGTCCGATTGGGTCGGGTGAGCTCTCGTGAGGAAGCATCCGACTGGATCGGCTTGACGTGGAACATTCTGCGCATGCGCAGTAGAGAAAGGGTATTGGAATGGACGTGTTGGGGTCTAAGTAGACCCCTAGTGGTCCGATTGGGTCGGATGATGTGTCGTGAAGCATTCGTGAGGGTCCATCCGAGTGGACTAGTGCGTCGTCCGTTTTCAACATTCTGCGCATGCGCAGACAGGGAATTGTGGGAAAAGGGTATGGGAAGGGACGTTCTGGGGTCTAGGTGGGCCACTCTTGGTCCGATTGAGTCGTGGGAGGTATCAATGTGAAGCTCTCACGAGGGAAACGTCCGACTGGATGGGTGTGAGGTGGAAGTGACGTCAGTCTGCGCATAGGAGAAAGTGTATTGGAATGGACGTTTTGGGGTCTAGGTGGACCCCTAGTGGTCCGACTAAGTCGTATGAGGTGTCATCGTGAAGCATTCGTGAGGGTCCATTCGACTGGACTAGTGTGTCATCCGTTTTCAACATTCTCCGCATGCACAGACAGGGAATTGTTGGATAAGGGCATGGGAAGGGACGTTTTGGGGCCTAGGTGGACCCCTAGTGGTCCGATTGGGTCGTATGAGGTGTCATCGTGAAGCATTCGTGAGGGTCCATCCGACTGGACTAGTGTGTCGTCCGTTTTCAACATTCTCCGCATGCACAGACAGGGAATTGTGGGAAAAGGGCATGGGAAGGGACGTTTTGGTGTCGAGGTGGGCCACTCTTGGTCCGAATGGGTCATGGTAGGTATCAATGTGAAGCTCTCGTGGGGAAGCGTCAAACTGGATGGGTGGGGTGTGGAAATAGCGTCTATCTGCGCATGCGCAGTAGAAAAAGTCTATTGCAATGGCTGTTTTTAAGTCGATGGTGTTTGTCGTGCTATGGATGCGCACTTGGGCAGTAATGAAGAAAGAGTGTGTTTGAGTGATTGAGTGGTCGTGGGAAGTGTCATAGTGAAGCACTCGTAGAGTTCGACTGGACGGGTGTGTCGTGGAAGTAAGTCTATGTTCCACATACGCAGACAGAGAACGGTGGGGAAAAGGCATTTGAAGGGCCGGTATGCTTTTGGGACATCACTCTTCCGCATTGAATATACTTTCAGCATATGTTTCCTATTCCTTTAAGGTGCCACTGTTTGTATTTTAAACGATAAACGGTCCATAAATTACAAGCGTCTAGTCCGTCATTCATAATCCAGCCGTCGTCCATTAGAGAATATCCGCGTCCATAATCCAAAGACCTATTTCATATTCCATATAACAGTATTAGCACCAAATTCAAAAGACAATCATAGTATACATAAACATAAGCTTGTTTCCTGCAAGAGAGAAGCGGTCAACAGTTTTCAATGATGCCGGCAAGACATCATGATGTTTCAAAAATATCAAATCCGTATCGCTGATCAGTATTCTTAATCCATAATATTCGTTGTAAAGCCGCCATCTAAAGAATGATGCATCCCAGTCACGCTTTGACTGTGACTGTTCACACGAGCACCATGAGGACCTTGAAGCACATGGGCCCACACGGCCCCCAGCCCCGGGCCAAGCGGAACCAGACACAAGCTACGAAACGTAGCGCCATAGATCTTGCACGCTACGTTCGTATTTTGTTATCAGCATGCGATATGTATCGCCAAATTTGAGAAACCTTGAGTGGAGGCGCCTGGCGGAATAGCCCTGTTTTACAAGTTTCTGCAACAATGTCCTGTGACGTTGGTTAAAATCATCACATTTAACACAGGATCTAGCAAATGCTACTAAGCGAGATATGTATACGCCATATGCAGGTCCCACTGGAATATTACTATCCAAAAAGGGATAGTTTACGATGTCGAAATTGTAATCATCTCTTTTGTCATAAAGTCGACGAGAGAGAATGCCCGCTTCATTTTCATAGAGATAGAGATCTAAATAAGATGTGCCTGTAGGGCTATCTGTAGTTTCCTTCAAATCCAGTGAAGGTGGATATATATCCTTCACTGCGTCATATATAGCGATTATCCACAGCGAGAAGATCGTCTATATAGCGTTTGGTGAATGAGAAGGAACGGGCTTTGAATGGATCGGTTTTTGAAAGCGCCTGCATATAGTCATATTCATAAGAGAACAGATACAGGTCAGCCAACAGGGGTGCACAATTAGTACCCAATGGAATACCTATATGCTGCTGATATATTGTGTTGCCAAATTTCACATAGATATTTTTAATGAGAAATTCAAGCAACTCTATAAACAAAGAAACATCCCATGAATGATATCTCTTGTATGTAGTCGAGCTAAAGAATGCTTTATGGCTTCCGACATAAAAATATCTACGATCAGTTTTCTTGAACACAGATACTATTAATGAACTTATACGGTCAATAAGGTCCTGATGAGGGATTGTAGTATAGAGAGTCGAGAAATCCCATCTGGATACATGTCGGTACGGTATGTGACCTTTAGCATCAAGTTCTTCCGTAAGACATTTTGAGTTTTTCAATATCCACATACATTCCACGCCAGAGTTCTTAGAAATAGTGGCGCAATACCTATCCCAAAATGCTTTTACCTCCTGAAGGGCCCTCGTCAATAGGGTTGAAAGAAGCTTGGTGGTGCAGCTTCTAGAACCAGCTATGAATCTAGCTTTGTATGGTGATTTATGCATTTTGGGAGTCCAGTATATTTTTGGTATGTCGTTATGATTGGTTGGAAGACAAATACCTCTTTCCCTGAGAAACTTTTTGTGATTGTTAAATAAATCTTCCAGAGTAAATGCAGTTTGGAGTAAGTAGACGTATTTGATGAAGATATGTCTACACTCAATTCTTTAACCAGCACCTGGTAATAGTAATATTTACATATGAATATTATATTATTCGGAGCTTTGTCTGCTGGGACTATGACGAATTTACTCTGGAGATTTGCTAGAACTTCTTGCGAATTGAGGTTTCTCAGAACTTGTTTTGCTTGGGGAAGAGTACTTCTGTCAATATGGCGGATTGTTTCAACGACCTTGCTCTTGGTGAGGTCCAGCCAATCAGCGAGTACTGTAGGTTCAACTTTTTCTCGCTTAGACCAATCAATAACGTACTGTTCCAATGCAGACAGGACTATCTTCTGGTCGGCCTTCAGATTTATTCTTCTTGGCTCTCTATATTTAGGTCCTTTCATCAGGAGTAATTTCAGATCCTTATCACTCACCACATCAAGGTCACCAGTCACAATATGTTTGCATGGTGTATAGATAAAGTTCGACGATTCACAATCACAACTATAGCCTCCTGACGTGTATAAGTTCCAGTCAAACTCCTTGACAGCATTGGAGTAATTGAATATTTTGGTGGCTATAGATTTAGTATAATTATATGAAATGCAAGGAGGTTCTGTGAACTTGAAATAGTTTGGTAGAGCGTTGCGTACCTCTGGATCATTCAGGATTCGAGGTAAATTAATGATGTCCAGTCCTTTATCTAAGTAGTTGAGTTTCAAGAAAAGCCGATCTTGAGATGTTTCGATTATGTTCACTGGACGATATAACCGAAAATACGCTATATCTTGACATACTTTACTGATTTTTGATGGTATTATATTTCCTGAAGACGCAGATTGTTGTATATCTCTGGCTATTTGATTTAAAGCTCTCAGAGGTAACGCATACAGAACTGTACGTAAGCTATGTATACTATTGGGTGCGTTAGTTAAACCCACTAAGTAATTTAAAGTGATATGATCGTGAATCATCGAACTATTAAACTTTCGCCAACCATGGCTGCGTTGTCTCCGTTGATGGGGTTTAAATAGTTGGGTAATGTTGGATATATTTGAACGGCGGTTTGTAGCATTGCCGAACCCACTGACATTATCATTTAAACCATCATGTTATCTGTTTACCAGAATAAACTTACTCAAGCCCGTTAGTATTATAATATTGAGTGGTCTAATATCGACCATCATTTTCAATCTGGAAAACCTGGTATACCGTATGCGATCTGTATACCATACCTTCGGTTAAAACTAGGGTTCTATCACTGGGAGGGGATTAATCATGGCTTTGACAATCACCTGTGTCGGACATAACAGATTACGATCTGATAATTGGAGCTGCGATGCGGATATAATTTCGACATTTGAGCTACCTGTAATACTGTTATATAACTTACAGATAATAAAATCTCAATATCATAACATAGTCAGCAACCATTAATACTGGAATTAAAGCTACTAAATATGTCAGATGAAATACTACATCATTGTATCTCATAAGGTTCAGCTAATATCGGAGCATTATCCAATGAGGTTTGAATTTAGCAACTCTCTCAGGCCAGTTCTTTTAAATACCCATTACAAAGACCAATTGGAACGATGAGAACTCGGAACAAGTTGAATGGACCCTAAAGGTTTCCTTTAGATATTGTTGTATTATGGAGCTATGCCAACTGAGTGTGTAAAGAAATAAAGCAGAACAGAACAATCTATACAGAGCATGCTGTCAGTAACATCGCACCGAAAATTACCTTTTTGATAGGTAATGTATCTTCATATGTATTTCATATTTGAAAAAAACAACAACATTTATTTGTCGGAGTATGACTCAGTATATCGAGACCTAATGAGATGAAGACACGATTACTTCACGAGCTAATTGTTAGTTATCATGGTTCGATAAAACTGTATGATTCTAACCATTTACACTGCGTTGTTTATTATATAGTTCTCATTTGGCGATAACTGCCAAGGTCGTTCATCTGTTTCCTGATTCATGCTATAGCATCTATCATGATAGCATGTCTTTTCTTCTCTGAGGGGCACGTCGTTCAACATGTCTAATTGAAGTGACTCCTATTGCAGGAAACCGACAGATTGCGTACAGATTAAAATACATCGAGAGGGCATGAGAAGAAGAAACTAGAAACTGAAGACCATTTTCATCAAACTTGTGACATGAGACATGTGACTGGTACCATTTTGTATAGTACGTCCTCTGTATACTGGTATATTGAATTTAATGAAGCTGAAAATCTCGGATCGGGCTTTGGGTAAAGCGCCTCAAACGGTATATACATGTACAATCTGTTGTACGGTACGGATTAAAATTCACCGGCGATTGATCCATTTTATAATTACATTAACACTCGGCGAGGAGGTGCTCCACATCGCTCCGGCGAAGCATGCATTCTCATCGACGAATCTGCACATTTTATAGTTTTCAAAGTTAAGAGGAAGCAATTTAGTTGCTGGGGCGACCATTAATTTGTAAAAATCTCTATTCCATATCGCGAGTAAACTTTGTCAGTATCAATGGCTGGATTACAAAAAATAAACCAAAGAGCTTTTTATGTAGGGTTAAGCGGGAAAAGGTGCGATTTTCCAATCGGTTCCATGTCTTAATATGTAACGGACGTGATAAATATTGACACAAAACGGAGCAAGAAAATATTATTTGATTTACAGTATTAATATACCCCAAGAAAGTTATGTATCATACTTTCTGATGTTATCAACCACTAAAAAAATAGAGACAAATGTGAAATTTTATTCAAAACATCATAAAGTCCTATATAGCCATATAAGAACGTTGACTGCGAAAACCGCTTGCGCACACCTCTCTGATGAGAACAGTTACCTTTGTTATGCTTAATAGATGTTTATATAACCATAGTCAGTACCTCCTGATGATAACACTATTGACAAGGCATTATTGTCTCCTTGTAAACCATACGCCTACACTATTAAGCTCATTTCAGTAGCACATTATACCATTAGTTAACATAAATGAAGTAATATTGTCTCAGCTACTTTAATTATGATGAGTGGACGTACAGCTGTATACTTTGTGAAGAAAAATCAAATTAAAATTGCTACTACTTGGACAAAAACTACCTGCAAACCTGCATTTGAGGCATCCACAAATGGTTTTCTTTGCATTGCCAGTGCAATATCTGGGGTATGATCTCTGCAGCCACAGGCAGTACAAAGTTGACTTTTCAGTGAAATTTTACATATTGACATTTTCGGCATGAGAACAAATAATTAAAATAGCATTAAAGATAATCCATGGATTATTACTGGTGGTTCAAATATCATGCATGGGTTATTCTACAATTGCAAAACTACAGGTTGGTAGGATCCATAGATTATTGTTCAATGTTCAAATTCTCCAAACTTAAAATTTGGCAGGGACTATTTTCCCAGATTTGACATCTTCCATATGGGGGGGGGGGGTCTGGATTATTTCTGGAAATCCCCATTATTTGACGAAGAGTGTGAGGAAAATGATGGATGGATAATCGAAATAATGTACGGAAAACTATTTTGGACCAAAGGAGAGAAGTTGATAGCTTTGTTCCACACAGAAATCTGCCCAGAAGTACTCTAAAATCATTCATTCAAACACTGTTATTCGAATATATTCCGTCTGCCCATGCGCAGATCAACGTGGTCTCACTAGAACTTCAACATGACACTCCACAGAGTCAATTTGGAGCACGGATGGTCCACCTTTAACACAAACCTCACCCTGCGCACTGCAGAAAATACCTAGTTCCCGATTGCGCATGCACAGAATAACGTTACTTCCAATAACAACTACCCCACAAGAGCTTCAATTTGACACCCCACACGACCCATTTGGACCAAGGATGGCTCACCTAGAAACCAAAACACCCGTTACCCCTATTAGGAATTGCTTTGCGTCCACGACCCAATATACATATTTTTTCTCATTAGTCTATCCCATACGGTACAATAGTGGCCCATCAGGAGGAAGGATAGTCCATCTTCACCCTAAAACGTCCACTCAAATGCCATGTTCTCTGTCTCACACCCGGCCTCACTTTCTAGCTATATATTCAACTTATCTAAAACGAGACTTTTACGTCATGGAACATAATAGAAACTGCTGCGCGTACAGATACGATCCATTTACACAATGCTAAAATAAGGAAATCATCACAGCCCAATAGACAAAGGTCCAGGGGCCGCCTAGGCCCCGGAAGCTCATAAGTCCCAGATCACCGGAGGTGGTTTCTGATCGTTTTCCCGGATATAAATCTGAACATAATGTGTAAAGATTTATGGGTCTATTTTTCCGTTTGTTTCGCATTTATAAGCGCGCATCGATATTGAAAAAATACACCTCATGTCTAAATTTATAAGAATTTTATATAAATTTATTAAAAACACCCGACTTTAATCGTCCACTGGTGCTATTATTCTACTGTGACTTTTGATCGCAAGCTTTTCACAGCATATGACTTGGGTCGTTTCTCTGAACGAAGCACTTTCGGGCAGAATAAATATATTAACTTTTGGTTTCACTAACTCAACAACAAAGAGATTTTTTTCTTTTCTCGCTATTTTTCACCACCTGGCTGAGCTGTCTATTTGCCTTTATTCCCAGTATTCCCTTGCCTTATTTTCTAAATGTACCCAATAATGTCGAATTGAGTAATTTCAAATCGCTGTAAAATCGAATTGCAGGGGAGCTAATATAGTGTCGATGATCGTCAGAATAGCGCACGATCCTGACGAAAATAGTGAGGGAGCTTACAGTAATTCATATGTAAAGGTCAGTGGACCTTGTGCGAGATAGAGAATTTATGCGATAGACCTCTTAAGCTGACAATGCTAACCGTGAGGAAGGGAACGTTCAGGGGATTGTAGGTGGATTGGCCGGACATTGCCGGAGATGACCGGACATACCCGGAGATTGCCGGACATTCCAGGAGATTCCCGGACATTCCCGGAGAATCTTCCCCGTGTATTTGAATTCTGGGGACTAGATTCTGTCGGCGGAGGCTTCTCCCCGCGATCGTATCACCGCCGGACCGCATCACCGCGGAGAAATACATGCCCCCAAAGGTCATTTCCGGTCACGTGACGGACCTATAGCGGCCTTGACCTCTACGATCACGTGACACCACAAAAGTAGGTCAAGTGGGTCGAAGATGCTGTTATGCTACTACTTACGATCTGATAATTGGAGCTATCACCATGATATAACCTACAGATAAAAACATCTCAGCTTCATATAACATAGTCTGCAACCACTAATACTGGAATCGAAGCTACGATATATAACAGAAGTCAAATGAGATATTTCATCTTTGCATTTCATAACGTTCTCCAACGAGGATTGAATTTAGCAACACTTTCAGACATGTTCTTTCTGAATATTCGCGACATTTCGGAACGCGGCATTTCGACACAAAGTGGAGAGTATGACATTTCGGCACCTTTTTTTACAGGCCAAATTATGCTAAAATTTAAGATTTTCACATCTTTTTTTAACATATCTTTAATATATAAACATGTCATTTTAGGGGTTAGCAAGTTGTAGATTCTCTGGTCGCGAATATCTGAGACATTTCGGCAACTTTATTTCACATATGCAGTTGGTTTAGAAAGACATGTTGTTATTTTATTACTATTGAAAACCTCGTCAACCAACCTTAATATGTCTAAATAAGGTTATCGAACTGTCGCGGATAATCGTGGGTAACTACGAAAATCCTTCACTTGGTAACCCTTAAAATGATCTATTCATATGTTAAAATATGCTAAAAAAGAATTTAATTTTTTTATATTTAGCTTAATTTGGCGAGACAAAAAGTTGCCGAAACGTCGTACCCTTCATTTTGTGCCGAAATGTCGCGTGCGGAAATGTTGCTTACCGAAATGTCGCATTGCGAAATGTTGCGTGCCCAAATGTCCTGATTGAAGGTCTGGGAAACTACATTTGTTGTAACTGTAATATAACACTTCTCTGGTTAGTCTTTTGTAATATTTGAAAATATTCTTGGACCATATGCCTGCTAATTATAATCTCTGCATGGACTATTGGGAGGACTTTCGTTTATGCATTTTCGTTTACTAAACAGAGTTTAATTATTCGCGTATTACGTTTGATCCAGTTTAATGCTGATTCATTGAAACAATGTGACAAATACTACATAGCAGCAGATTTAAAATGTTATTCAGAAAATGGAAAAGAAAGGTACAACGGAAAATAAGTTGGATAAATATTATTACAATTTCAAAACTTTCAACGTCCAGAATATAATTACATTCAGCTTAATGTTTGCCGAGGTTGTGTTTGTAAAATGGCCTGTAGGTTAGAGTTACATAATAGCTTGAATAGGAAAGGGGACTTTAGCGTACAGTAGCGCATGGTCGTGGGAATAACAGTGAGGGAGCATATGGTATTTAGTAAGTTAAACCCAGCGAAGGCTGCTTGAACCTTGTACGGGCAAGATAATTTATACGTTAGCCAGCTTAAGCTGACAACGCTAACCGTGAGGAAGAGAACGTTCAGGGGATTATAAGAGGATTACAGGTGAACAAAGACTGCTCGATACAGCGTGATGATTGCCACGTTCTTTGCAAGCTGTTCAATGAGCGCGCGAAAAGTGACGATAGATTGCTGAACCCAACGTGAGCAAAGGCACGTTAGTCTAGACAGCTCAGACAAGGCATATCAAAGCGAACGCGAGCAAAATCACGTGAAATGCACAAAATGTCCGATCTCACGTTGTCCTAGTTCACAGTGTTAATGAGTAGCGCTATGTACGAGAAAGTACAAATATCTATAAACCCTGGGAATTTCAGATCATATCCAGATTTAGAGACAAAGAGTACAAAACTAGAGGTTCTGCTTTGACCCTTGAGTTGCCGCTCCGGCATGAAGCCTATGCTGGTTGTTTTTTTCAAGCAAAAACATACGTCTCCCCCAACTTCCCACCTTGCCTTGAGTGGGCACATAATTTAAGGGAAAGTGCTATAAAATGAATGTAGCAATAAGTATCCTAAACAAAGCTGCGCATCTGAAAATACTAATTACAAAGAGGCGATTTTTATTGTTTCAGTAACCCAGTGAGGAATCGGGATTTATATAGCAATGAGTGGATTGTCGACATCTACAGCGTCCGACCAATGGGAAATACATGTAATTGTGAAGCATCAACTATTTCGAAACTGATCACATTATAGGAAAGATGCAAAACATACAAGAGCCACACCTATAGTATACATGCTGTACCGTATAGAAGTTTCATGCATCTGCCTTCAGTAGTTTCCAAGATATGGAGTGAACAATAATTGGACAGACAGATAAGCACATTTTGCATGGACCCACGCAAGCACTAGCTCACACCCAAGCCTAATTAGATCATTAGGCCATTTCAATGAAGCTTCCATCCAAGTTTGGTGACATTCCGTCGAGTAGTTCTCCAGGTATCTTGCAGACAAGTTATGTATAGACATGAACAATTAGATGGACGGACGGACGATGGACATGGATAAATGCACACACACACCCAAACCTAATCAAATGAGGGGGCTATCCCAATGAACCTTCCATCCAAGTTTGGTGAAATTCTGTGCAGTAGTTCTTCAGATATCTTGCAGAAAGGGCCTGTATATACATATACAAGTACATGGACAGACGGACGGACACCGAACATGGGCGAACGCACACACAAACCAAAACCTAATCAGATGAGAGGGCTATCCCAATAAAGCTTCCATCCAGGTTTGGTGAACTTCCGTCACGTAGTTCTCCAGATATCTTACAGACAAGGCCTGTATATACATGTGGTCATTTCCAGCGTGACAGACGGGACAAAAGATTGGCACCCTGTGATGTTGACAACTCTCTACCAAACTAAATTTAATAAAAATCTAAGCAAAAACTTATCAGTGGTTAGTGAACTAGTTGTACTTTAACTTAAGACAGAAACATTGAAATAATTATTATTAATATTTTCTTTTCAACTGGAATTGACAAATGTGACAGACGGGACAAGCAGGGACCACGCATTTGAAAAAGGAATAGACAAGATAGATTTCTATCTCATTCTCAAATGAAAATCAACTTTTAATGTAAATCAAATGTTAGTGGACTAATCAAGTAATCAGAGTTAGGGTTAACAGTTTTTCTATGAAGCAGATTAATTATGGATTTTTGCCACTTAGTGACGTGACAGACGGGACAATTTATCGTGACAGACGGGACATTATCTCATGCCCTATAAATTATATTCCTGTTTCCAGACTTTTTTAATCATGTAGATCAATGCTACGATTAAGATGTTCATTGTGCACTAGTTTACTTGTGTCATTTCCAGCGTTTTATGTCATACTTTCACAAAATCCGCCGTTATCAGTTCAGTGTCCGTCACATATCTCGTCTGTCACAATTTAATGTATTTACACATTTGTATGTATTTTGTATTGCAAACTTAATTTTTCAAGGCATATAGGTTAGTGCATTCATCAGAATGTTCATTGCATCTAGATTACTAAACATTGTTTGATTTGGGGCCATATGAACGCAAAACTCAATAATCTATGGCTGCTTTTTGAAGCGTTTTGTGACAGACGGGACAGATATAGAGTTGAAATTTTTATCAGTGTATTTGACCAAGAATGAAATAATTAATTGCATCTGGTTGAGAAGGTGTTACAGTAGATAAATAATAATGTTACTGGGTTTTTTCCTTCTTAAAATTTATTGTACTCAAGAAAAACCTAAAAAATCATCCGTTTTTGTGACAGACGGGACACCTACACCACGCAGTAATTTTTTTTAATTATTTTGGAAATAATTACTTTAATTGTAAAATGGTATTCACTGTGGAACTTAGACATGATGGTGTATTTAAAAAAACAAAGAAACACTTTGTTGAGTTAAGTTTCTATGTCTGGAGGAAAATCATGAATTTGGGATACATTTTAGTAAAAACTGTTTTAGAATTTTATCCATATTCGAGTGAAGATTTTTGAAAAACCTGACAGTTGCAGATGACAAAAAACCCACTTTCTTGAAACTTTGATTAATATAGCTTAAATAAAAATCACAATTAAATATGCTGATGGAAAGTGAAAATTTGTCACCCGTGCAACATTTATGTGGAAATGACCATGTACAAGTAGATGGACGGACGGACGGACACCGGACATGGATGAATGCACGCACACACACCAAAACCAGACAGGGCAAGGGGACGGACGGACAGACATCCATCCATCCATCCATCCATTCAGACAGACAGACAGCAAGACCTAATCAAATGAGGGGGCTATCCCACTGAAGCTTCCATCCAAGTTTGGTGAAATTCCATCCAGTAGTTCTTAAGATATCTTGCAGACAAGGCCTGTATATACATGTACAAGTATATACATGTACAAGTAGATGAACGGACGGACGGACACCCGACACGGATGAATGCATGCACACATACACCAAAACCTGATCAAATGAGGGGACTATCCCAATGAAGCTTCCATCCAAGTTTGGTGAAATTCCATCCAGTAGTTCGTTCTCAAGATATCTTGCAGACAAGGCCTGTATATACATGTACACGTAGATGGACGGACACCGGATACGGATGAACGCATGCACACACACCAAAACCTAATCAAATAAGGGGGCTATCCCAATGAAGCTTCCATCCAAGTTTGGTGAAATTCCGTCCAGTAGTTCTCAAGATATCTTGCAGACAAGGCCTGTATATACATGTGGGTGTTTCTTTGCTAAGGTGCTACCATTTAATGGTAAATGCAAGCCCTATTTCCATCAGATTTTTGTGTTATAAATTTTGAGGAGAGAACAATAAATATGGTTCCACAACTTGCTTTGACAACTGTTCAGATACATTCTATAATACGGGAGGCAGTTGTGAAAGTTAATTACTAAAAAAGATTAAAATCTAATCATAATGGGCTGTTTTCTTGCATTTTGACTGTGACATGTTTTTACCATACTACCTTTTGATTGTGTTATTTGCCATCAAACATTCAGTTGAATAAATGTTTAGTGGTGATCACACAAAATTGATACCAACACTATGTTTCTATGTACAATTCAATGTTCAAATCAACTCCCTAAAAATATGATTTCTTTAATATTTCTGGTTGGACTAACATTGTCTGTCCTCTCTGGCCATGGCATCTTTATGCTGGAAAACTGTTGATCCAGATGGACAAATTACTACCAATTTCATCAAAATGTTGATGATGCTTGTACTTGTAACTGAAGTGAGTCGAATTTGATCTACCTTACTTGGGTTGAAGAAAAAAATACATTTTAATAATCAAGTTAATATTGTATAATGTTCGTCCAACCACAAAGTGGTCTAATTCTCCAAATATTGCATGGCTCAATAATGACAATGTGTTCAATGCCATCTGCCTTTGTCCATTGACATCATTTATGGGTGATACTTTGTTAATGTTAACCTGAGAACTCACAGACTTAAAAATAAATGTGTCTGTCCTTGTGTTGGACGAACCAAATTTGTGTTACAGGCGACACCTGACGCTCAGATAAAACAGTGTTCAAGCTGTTGAGAGACAAATTCACTTATCATCTGGCATTCATGAACATGAATTTTGTCATTTGCAAATCATTTAAAAACATTACCAATCTTTTTGTCAATAAAAATACAGAATATCGCCAATTTATGTTGGTTGGACTAACAGAAGACAGACATGTTGGACTAACATTAGACAGACATGTTGGACTAACATAAGACAGACATGTTGGACTAACATAAGACAACTTTTGTTGAACCAGGGGAATAGATGGGTTTCCTTTATCATTCTCAGTGGCAAATCTCAGTTAACAACTTTATATGAATTATTATCTAGCTGAAAATATTCTGAGGCATTCATATAGGATGCAATTCCCATTATAACGCTGTCCGTCTTCTGTTTGTTCAACACTGTCTGTCCTCTGTTTGTCCGACACTGTCTGTCTCTCGTTTGTCCAACACTATTTGGCAGTTTAAACGTTTGTGAGTAACAATTACAGACTTGAACACAGTTTTCGTAAGTATTTACTTATTTTTCCACATCTAGCTAACTTTTAGAATCAATTCATGCTGGAATAGAGGGAATTAGACATTTTATGGCCACTTTCCTGTCTCCGTTTGTCCGACACATTATTTTATGTTGGACATAGTTATTATCTAAAGGAGCATTCGTAGTTAAATGATATATTTATTTCTAAGACTTGGGCTAGGAAAGCAATGACCAATAAATATGTTTGGGAATCATGGAGAAAATGCATAAAACTTCATTTTTGTCTGTCCTCGTTCGTCCAACACCAAGTTCAACATGCATGATAAAACTAGCTTATTTCTTTTGAATCGCGTGAGGCATTATCTTTAAACAAATTTATTGATGAACCTCAACAATCAGTTAATCTATAGAAAAGAAATATTTTGTGAAAAAAGTAGGTTGATATTTTGTCATGGATGTCACACAAACGGTAACACCTAATCAAAGAAACACCCATGTACAAGTAGATGGACGGACGGAAGGACACCGGACATGGATGAATGCACGCACACACACCAAAACCTAATCAAATGAGGGGGCTATCCCAATGAAGCTTCCATCCAAGTTTGGTGAAATTCCATCCAGTAGTTCTCAAGATATCTTGCAGACAAGGCCTGTATATACATGTACAAGTAGATGGACGGCCGTCGGACACCGGACATGGATGAATGCACGCACACACACCAAAACCTAATCAAATGAGGGGGCTATCCCAATGAAGCTTCCATCCAAGTTTGGTGAAATTCCATCCAGTAGTTCTCAAGATATCTTGCAGACAAGGCAAGGGGACGGACAGACATCCATCCAGACATCGATCCATTCAGACAGACAGACAGCACAAACACTAGATGTCTCCCCCCAACATAGTTGGGGGAGACATAATAACACCAAATAACAGTATGGCAGCAAAACTACAGCAATACAATCATAACATCAGCAAATAGAGCACAATTTATATATGATGGACCATGTTGACTAAAATTGAGAAATAGAGCGTATATTATCAAATAGTGCGAAACTAATGGCGTACCACAACGTAGATATGTTATACTGTTTTAATTATCCGAAATAAAGTGTTACGACCAGCCTCAAATGTCGTGCAGGACATCTTGAAGTGCGTCTCATCTTCGGCAGTATGACACATGTGGCATTGTCATAACTCTATTGGGATTGGTGGCATTTGGTTGGCAGTTTGTGATCGCTAATAGTCGTAATTTAGAAAAAAAATGTTTGCATAGTAGTGATACGAACAGTTAATATTCAATGTCAGATTGGAATAGCCTAAATTACAACACATATAAGGGAAGTGGGAAGAGGTGCCGACATACTGACAGAGCCACATGACTTCACAGTATAGTCTTCCGGTTAACCTATATTATAAAGCACATACCAAGAATCTAACGATTCGTGATATGTGTTGTATCTCAGGTACGCTTTTATTGTACCTGTTCATGTGGCAACTTAGATGACATGACCACACGGCCCCTAGCACCGGCATAAGCGGTATTAGATACAAATCTAGAGAGCTATGATGGAAATGCTCTGATATCTCGTATATTGGTAATTGGTGAGCTGTTTCGCTGTGACAACTCGTTCAGATAATTAAAAGCAGACAGCTTACAGTAATATTTGATTTTATCTTGTACAGACTGAAGCACAGACAAAAGCAATAACAGGTGTCACATGTGTGACAGGTGATGATTTATGTGACGCACACCTTATGTTAATATATTGCCAATTACCAGTCGGATATATGACATATATGACATTTCGTAGAATGGTTCAACACCCGTCTCCCAGTAAACACATTCTGTATTATAATCTAAATATTCCATACTGCTTGGAAGATTGTGGCCCCCAGCAAATAGCAAAGTTAAGTAAACCAATTGGTAATGATTTTTGGAAAGATGTCTTTTTGGCTTGGTGTGAGTTTATGAAGAAACTTAAAATAACTAGCATTGAACAAGCAATGTCGCAGTCGATATGGTTTAATGATGACATAAAGGTTGGTTATAAACCAGTTTTCTATAAAAAGTGGTATCAAAGGGGTATACATTTCGTAAATGATCTTTTCGATCAAAATGGTATATTCTATACACTGGAAGAGTTAAAACAAATATATGAAATAAAAATAAATTTCTTGCAGTATTCTGGAATAAAGAATGCAGTAAAATTCTTCCTAGAATCTTTTGGGCCTGTCTACACGAAACTGCCCTACCCTATAAGACCTTTCTTTATTGAAGTTTTAACGAAATATGATAAAGGGACGAAACCTTTCTATGGAATACTGGTTACATCGAAATATAGAAAACCAACCAGCGAAAAGAAACGGGAGTCTGTTTTAGGTATCGACGACCAAGAATGGGATAAAATACACACCTTGCCATTCAAATGTACAAAGAACGTAAGTCTGAGATGGTTTCAATATCGTCTGACCAACAGAATTTTAGCTACCAATTCCTTTCTGCATAAAGTACAGATAAAAGATTCTGATCTGTTTGATTTCTGCGGAAAGGAAAGGGAAACACTTAGTCATCTATTTTTTGCTTGTCCTGTGGTGAAAGATTTTTGGCATAACTTTTTCCTTTGGATCTCTGAATACGTAGAAAGTATTAGAATTGTGAATGTAACCTGCAAACTGATTATATTCGGAGGTTTGTATAACGACAATGTATTCAACACAATTTTGCTGTTAGCAAAACGATATGTATATCAGAGTAAACTTAAAAAAGTGATGCCAAATATAAATACCATGAAGAAACTTTTAGCTAAATATTACGAAACTGAAAAGGTTAGCTACTTTATTGAGTGTAAATACGATGCCTTCCGTGACAGGTGGTCTAGATGGGTATTACTGCTACGATGAAAATTTATCTTTTTCTATATTATCTACTTTGTTGTGTACTCACAAATACTCAAAACTACTTTGCTCCTCTTTGTTTGTCTTTAGAAAGAAAACAGGTGAGGAAACTCTTTCTACCAAATATACCTTCCGTTATCGAGAATCTTGTCCTATGAATTATGTAAAATGGTGTACATGTAATACGATATTGTCATACCTGAATAAAAAATATGTATAAAAAAAAAAAAAAATTATCCGAAATAAAGTGTTACGAGCAGCCTCAAATGTCGTGCAGGACATCTTGAAGTGCGTCTCATCTTCGGCAGTATGACACATGTGGCATTGTCATAACTCTTGGCAGTTTGGTTGGCAGTTTGTGATCGCTAATAGTCGTAATTTAGAAAAAAAATGTTTGCATAGTAGTGATACGAACAGTTAATATTCAATGTCAGATTGGAATAGCCTAAATTACAACACATATAAGGGAAGTGGGAAGAGGTGCCGACATACTGACAGAGCCACATGACTTCACAGTATAGTCTTCCGGTTAACCTATATTATAAAGCACATACCAAGAATCTAACGATTCGTGATATGTGTTGTATCTCAGGTACGCTTTTATTGTACCTGTTCATGTGGCAACTTAGATGACATGACCACACGGCCCCTAGCACCGGCATAAGCGGTATTAGATACAAATCTAGAGAGCTATGATGGAAATGCTCTGACATCTCGTATATTGGTAATTGGTGAACTGTTTCGCTGTGACAACTCGTTCAGATAATTAAAAGCAGACAGCTTACTGTAATATTTGATTTTATCTTGCACAGACTGAAGCACAGACAAAAGCAATAACAGGTGTCACATGTGTGACAGGTGATGATTTATGTGACGCACACCTTATGTTAATATATTGCCAATTACCAGTCGGATATATGATGTCACTATAACATCATGGGCCTAACAGTGAAAAATTCTTATCGACTGTATAGATTTTAAGAGATCCTCTTTATCGAGCAGCTAATTTAGAAGATATTTTTAGTCGGGTGAAATAACACTGTATCTTAGGTTATTTGAGAGAAGTCGGTTTGTTGCATAAGTTTTAATGTGGGTATGTTTTAATGTGTTGGATTACTAATTTATTAACTTGAATATTTAGGATTTTGTTTGATCGTCGCTATTATAGCTGAAATATTGCTGAACGCGACGTTAAACCCTAATTCTCTTTCCCTCTCTCCTGAAAAAAACCAGTAGCTATTTAAGTGTATTTTGTCAATACATTATCCACAGGAAAAGTGTCAATAATTTCCATTGTCCGTTGAGGAAATCACCGAATTATTTATGAAGCTCAAATCAGCATCAATCACTCCTGCTATACACTATAACTTCAGTTGGGATTTATGATCTCATGTCGTTTTACCCTAGTTTTTTTTATTTATGCAAATATATGAACGTCCATATAAATATAGCCCCCACAAGACATCTATATACATGTACAGAATGTTACAACTGATTTTCCAGCAGCAGAGATATGACAAAAACCAGCGCGGTTTTTTTTTGGTCGCATGACGTCACGGGTGGGGGGGGAGGGTCCACCTTCCAAAATGTTCGCTACAGTTTTCTTAGTAGTTTCATGCTTCAGTCACAAAATGCACGATTCAACCTTAAAATCGAGTTTAACTAAAACCGCACTACAAGTAACGGCCGCATAAGGGATAATTCTGACTAAATATTTCCATAGTTTTCCGAAAAATATGTGTATTCGGAAAACGGCCATAAAACCGATGTCGCTCACTCGTGTTTGGGGTGTTGTGTTGATTACTTCTGGATTGATGGGTTGCCGACTTGTTTTTGGCAGAATAGTTAGAATATATCGTCGCTATATAGCTGAAATATTGTTGAACGCGACGTTAAACTTTAATTCTCTCTCTCTTCCTGTTCCAGCAAACTGTGGATGCATTTTGGAGAAAACGGCATTTTAACTTTTTAGGAAATATGAGCTTTTCTATGAAAGTAGAAGCAGTCTATCCTATATGTTGGAGTAAGGTTAAATCATTATTGTATACCAAATAAAATCACAGATTATTAATAATAAGCCTGGTGATCTGACTTTTAATATTTATTGTGATCGTTGAAGATTGGTGCTAAATCTTTTTGAATTATAAGGAAATGACATTTTATTTCCAAACTGTCTGGAACTTCCTTAACAAGAGAAAATCAACTAGAAATCGATCGATAAATTAATCACAGAGTGTTTTATCTATTTTCCAGTTGATGTGGCATGGTATTTGACAGCTGCAATATGCAACTGTGATGAAAATGTTGACTGGTTCTAGAATATGTCGCCTATATTAGAATAGCGTTCGAAAGAAGACACCCAATGCCCAGGTGTCAAAATAACTACAGATCTCAACTATTTTGGCGAACAATAAATCATGCGATTGAATAGCAATAGTAATTTTGAAGATGGCCGTGTATGGCTTCAGCGCTAGATGATATGTTCGCATTCAAAGCATTAAGCCCAAAGTAGTTTGGAATGAAGCCTTTGGGTGTGCATGTAATCGTTCAAACCTATCAGCAGTGAGGAGTTCCGAGAAAATACCTTTTCCATACAAAATTGGAACTGTAGCATTCCCATACTGTATATCCACACATCATATAGTTATTTTCCAGTTACTGAACAAGCATCAGATCTAGCATACGGTAGCCAAACTTCGCCCATAAAAAAATTCGACGTCCATAACAAAAATACCTTATTTGTAGAACACTTATTTTAGAACACTTGAGCTTTCAAAGCTTAATCAGGCAAAAAATAAGTATATAAATATAAACACAAGCACGATTCTTGCAAGGGAGAAGCAACGGACATATTGGCAATCCAATAATTCCGGTAAGACATGAAGAGACACTTGAAAAAGAATTCATCTTTTTATCAAGCTGGTTAAATATGAGGAAGTGGAGAGGTCCATTTTCCATTAAAAACGCTCCGATTGTACCCACGTTGCAAGCCATGACTATGGAACTAGTAACTATACAATCTATATGTGGGCTCAAAAGCAATAATCGCTAAAATCCCGATAAAACCCCCCATATGTCAAGATAAATGGGAAAGAGTACTTGACAAAAAAAAACCCAACCACTTAATACCAACCCAAGAGGGCGCGGATTCGAGTCTCGCACGGGACTGGCCTATCCGTCACATGTATGTGTGCTTTACAAAAAAAGTGTCATCTATTTGGCACCAATGGTGGCATGTACTGAAAAAATAATTCTATTGCCAATTGGTATAGAGTATTATATGTTTACAATAAACCATCTGACCAGACTATAAACATTTATTGCAAAAAAAGTATACTTTCGGTGGACATTTATTCTATCGGACAGTGAAGCAGATACGGATACTACGCCTGTTGCCCTCAGAGATAAAACTATCTCTTACCTCCAGAGGTATGAACGTTTAGGGTGGATTTAGATGTGTTGGCAGCAAATCTCCTGTTTCTGCTAGGAATCATGTCACGGTAATAACTAGCAGGGCGTCTCGATGTCTTCTCCGTTTTGGAGATCTATGAAAGATTCAACACGTCGTGAACAGCCCAACACCATCTTCAAACTGTACAGAATCAGTTGGCCGAAGTTGAGATTTTGGTCTTTGATATATGTTGGCATTTGTGGGAAGATGATACTTGGTCGACATCGGGCGTTACACACTAGTCTTTTGTGTTAAATGCCGTCATCTTCATCTGACGACGATACAGCTCACCAATCCCCAGTGTGCGAGTTGTCACAGCGACACAGCTCACCAATTACCAATATACGAGTTTTCAGAGCATTTCCATCATAGCTCTCTAGATTTGTATCTAATATCGCTTCTGCCGGTGCTAGGGGCCGTGTGGTCATGTCATCCAAGTTACCACATAAGATACAGTCTTATTTCACCCGACTAAAAATATCTTCTAAATTAGCTGCTCGATAAAGAGGATCTCTTAAAATCTATACAGTCGATAAGAATTTTTCACTGTTAGGTCCATGACGTTATAGTGACGTCATATATCCGACTGGTAATTGGCAATATATTAACATAAGGTGTGCGTGACATAAATCATCACCTGTCACACATGTGACACCTGTTATTGCTTTTGTCTGTGCTTCAGTCTGTGCAAGATAAAATCAAATCTTACAGTAAGCTGTCTGCTTTTAATTATCTGAACGAGTTGTCACAGCGAAACAGCTCCCCAATTACCAATATACGAGATGTCAGAGCATTTCCATCATAGCTCTCTAGATTTGTATCTAATACCGCTTATGCCGGTGCTAGGGGCCCTGTGGTCATATCATCCAAGTTGCCACATGAACAGGTACAATAAAAGCGTACCTGAGATACAACACATCACGAATCGTTAGATTCTTGGTATGTGCTTTAGAATAGGTTAACCAGAAGACTATCCTGTGAAGCCATGTGACTCTGTCAGTATGTCGGCACCTCTTCCCACTTCCCTTATATGTGTTGTAATTTGCATTGAATAGCAAGGAAATAATTCATCGCTAAAGGAAACCATATAATATATTCCAGGTATAAAAAGAGCGGTCTTTTGATGTGGAGAAGGTGTATAAGAAAAAATAACAAATAGCCTTCTTGACTTTCTACATCATTCTATTCCGTCTGCAGTTTCGAACTTTTGTTCTTTTCAAGAAATATTGTACAGTTGCAATGACATGGGTTATATATACCGTAACATGTGTACGTGTTCCCCAAACAACAAATCTATGGTTACACAAGTTAAGACATGCTAATCTTGTCCAATCTATACATTATTAAGCTATACAAGTGAGAACAAGAAACTAAGCTAGTAAGCTAAATTATAATACTAGCTGAATAGTGAAAAGGATTAAGGCCTGTGGCTACCATTGAGAGGGGCACATTTTGTCAATAAACAGTATTTCTTTGACATCTAACAATGCCTGATTACCCTTAGGTACTTCGTAAAAAGGAAAAACCTTAAACGAAGGGGTTAGGTGCAAAGCGCATTCTCTGATATGTCGACTCACTGGCAGAAAACAATGGTTCGCATTATTGATTTGCTGTCTGTGTACTGTTAATCTTGAACGTAAATCAGTTGTTTGCCCGATATATTGTTTTCCACAGTTCGCACAGACAAGAGCGTAATATATTCCATATAGACTAGTCCAAGACAACTCCTTCGTGATGTTTATAATGTGAGTGTTGAAATATATAATATATTCCATATGTCCAAGACAACTTCTTCGTGACATGTTTAATTTAACTATTGAACTATATAGTATATTCCATATGGACACGACTTCTTCGTGACATGTAAGGCATCTGTTGAACTATAAAATATATTTCATATGACCAAGACCACTCATCCGTGATATTTGTAATGCAACTGTTGAACCACTTTATGATTATTGAATAAACAACTCCTGAATAAAAGAAAAATAGAAAAAAAACACACAAGAAAGTGTCACCCTAAAAATAATTGGATATAAACGATACCTACTCTCAAAAATAGTATTAGTTTATAAACAACATACTAAACTGTTTTGAACACATTTAAAGCTATAGAAAGTGATATTAATCAGGGTAATCAATAAAAGCGCGGCTGAGATACTAAGGCTACGTCCGAGAATCCACCGTATTCTCGGGTCTGAATGTTTGGTGCCGAGGGATGCTTTGCTGTAGAGTCACATTGTTGCTTTTTAGTCACCAGACGTCAATTCTTCCCACCTCTTGCATATCGCTTCATTATGTAACAGAGGCTATTAACCCCATGAAAAAGTGCGAATAACTCCACAATTGATTATACTGGTTGATTTATATAGACAATGTACAAGCTAACGACACGTGGTTGCCTTTGTGACAAGGGCGAAAATATTATTTCCTAGACATCTAACAAAGCTTTGTTACCCTCCTGAACTTCTTAGAAAGGAAACACTCGTCAAAAGAAGTTAAATCACATTCTCTAATATGCTTGGTCACTGGCAGAAATCAGTGGTTTCCATTAATCTGCTGTCTGTGTACTGTTCTTGTCGCTATATAGCTGAAATTTTGCTGAACATTACGTTACACCTTAATTCTCTCTCATCTCTCTCTGTGTGTACTGTTCTATCTTGAACGCAAATCGAATGTTTGACCGATACATTATTTTCCGCAGTTCA
>JAVTVY010015072.1:0-64824 GCA_036873755.1 Hanleya hanleyi
AGCGGGGCCGCTTCGTACAATCAGTCCGGGAATATCACCCAACCGTGAAGGACCAACTCAACCCCGTACAAGGGAATGAACATAATGTGAACTCGAGGCTATGGAAGGATTTGTTCAAAGAAAGTATGAACGTCGAGATGGGCAAGACGTTGAGGGCCACAGAAAACAAGTTTCAACGCAAAGGGTATTCGAAGTGAGGAAGCCGCAATTTTAGCCCATAACAGATTGGCACCCAGACTAAGACGGGCTTTACGTCAGCGGTATGTCGACCTCGTGACCCATATGAAATTGTTGGATAAGGACCCAGTCCATATGGAAATTGAAAGAACATCGTCGATGTTGAAAACCTCGGGCATGAACTGGAAAGCGGCGTATGTCAGAGCAATAGCACAAAAGAAACATTTGTTCGAACGCATCATTAAGCGACGTTAAAGCGTTAAGGCGTTGAGACGGGCGTTAAGGCGTAACGACGGGCGTTGACGGGCGTCACTGCATTTTGATGAATTGGTGTCAATTCCATCGAAATCAGAGCTTCTGAGCTAATTCACCAGGGCGTTGAAGCGTCGAGCTAAGCGTTGATGGGCGTTACTGTCTATAAAAGCAAACGTATTTTCAAAAACACGCACAGTCGACGTTCAACCGTCAACATGGCTTATACTTGCTCTGAGTGCGAACGCACGTTCACCAGACATTACGATATGATGCGACACCAGAAAAATATACATGGAGTTGAAGACTCCGAGGAGTCCGTTGCGGCGGATGCTGATACAGAGACTGCTGAGAGTGTATCGACTGATACTGAAACAGAGATTGCTGAGAGTCTATCTAGTGATACGGAGAGCTTGACCTCAGATAGTCAGCCTACGTCCGTGGAAAGTGAGACAGAACCTACCTTCCGGGATCGTATTGTGACAACCGCACTACGGTGGTCTAATGGTTAGAGCGTCGGCCTCGTAAGCGGTAGATACTGGATTCGATCCCAGGCCGGGTCATACCTAAGACTTGGAAAATGGAACTTGTTGCTTCCTCGCTTACGCTCAGCATTAAGAGGATAGAACAAGGACTGGTTCGCTCGGTGTCAGTATAATGTGACGGAGTGGGTTGTCATGTCTGCCTACTGCATGATATTTCAGTGGGACAGCACTATAAAATGGCAGCATTAGATCTGCTCTGTTACAAGCAGGTACCCCTGCCCCTCCCCATCCCCTCCCTTTCCTTCCCCGTCGTGATATAGCTGGAAAAATTTTGAAAGCGACGTTAAACCCTATTCACTTACTCACTCGTATTGTGACAGCAGCGATCGAGGACGCCGGAGAGGATAATTTACAACAGGCGTACACCCAAATGCGCCCTCGCATCAAGAAAACAGCCAGGGCGATCTATGAACAGTATACCTTACTACCGCTTGAAATGAAAGGCGATCCCACGCACAGGTCCATCATGAAGACCAAGCGTCACTTGGAAGACGCTATTGGGCTACCACCCACCGAGGCCCTGGAAAATGCGATCAGAATGCGCAAACAACTGTTTCAGGACATGCTGCCTGAAGAATATCCAGGCCTGCCCGACGACGCTTAGGTCACACCGAGCAAAGATGGAACTTTCTGAAATGGCGACTTCTGATTGGACAAGAATACATCTAACGGACTGGAACGAATATGACAGATGCAAATGTTGGCCTCTGATTGGGCAAGAGTCTTTTTGAGTTGTAAACATACCCAACGCGGCTCCCCCAGCGTGGGTATAATGTAACATTGGGGAAAATGAACTATGTGAAAAAAAACTTCTTGTTGTTGTTGTTCTCTCATGTGTCATCCTTGTTGTTGTTGTTGTTCTCTCTCCGGTGTGTTAAGGCGTAACGACGGACGTCACTGCAATTCCTTGGAATATCTAGAAAATCAGAGCTTCTGAGATATTTCACCAGGGCGTTGAAGCATTAAGCTTGGCGTTGACGGACGTTGCTACAAGGTGACACCTCACACGACGCATTCGGACCAAGGATGGTCCATCTCTGCACCAAATACCTTCCTTCACTGCCCCAAAATTCCCGCTTTCGCTAGTACTCGTACTGATGACGTCACAGATGCTGCGGACATCCATCAAATCGGGGCCTACACCCCGAAAGCTACAACATGACACTTCCCACGACGCATTCGGACCAAGGATGGTCCATCTCTACACCAAATACCTTCCCTCACTGCCCCAAAATGCCCACTTTCGCTACTACTCGTACTGATGACGTCACCAATGACGTCACAGATGACGTGAACATCCCTCAAATCGGGATGTACACCCCGAGAGCTACAATATGACACCTCCCACGACGCATTCGAACCAAGGATGGTCCCTCCCTACCCCAACTGCCTTCCTTCACTGTCCCAAAACGCCCACTTTCGCTACTACTCGTAAGGATGACTTCACCGATGACGTCACAGATGCTGTAGGCAGCCCCCAAATCGGGTTCTACACCGCGCGAGCTACAGAATGGCACTTTGCAGGACGCATTCGGACCAAGGATGGTCCATCTCTATCCCAAATATCTTCCTGTACTGCCCCAAAATGACCACTTTACTTACTACAACCAATTGCGCATGCGCAGATTGACGCGACTTGCGCTTAAATACACGCCATTCTGACTCTACCCCACACAAGCTTCACTTTGACACCTTCCACGACCCATTCGAACCCATAGCGGTCCATCTCTACCCCAAAAACACCCCCACATACCCCCCAAAATGCCTGCTCTCTATACTACGGCCAGACTGCGCATGCGCAGACTATTGAAAACGGGCAAACCATTAGCCCAGTCGGATGCTCCTCAACGAGAGCTTCAAAATAAGACCTCATACGACACCATGGGATCATTAGGGCTCACCTAGACCCCAACACGTCCACCCCGTATGGGCCTATACCCCATAGCCATGCAGTCCTATGGACTTACCCAGGCCTCGGTGAACTTTTTCCAAAAATTTCACCGTTTCGCTCCCGGACCCTTCCCATTGTGTTCTATATGGTATGGTACTGTAGCGGATTTCCACTAGGGGTAACTCTTACCCTTAATTTCCTAAGTTCACTTTTTCGCTGCCACCATATATTACTTCACGGTAAGTTATTTTTAGTTTTTAATCTTTTTGTTTTGTTTTATTTTACCCTAAGTGTCTGACTTGGTTGATTCTCTTATTTTATTAGACTAGCTCTGTCTATTTCTTCTGTCAAGCTTGTCTGTTTACTTCTTCTGTTAATTTAGTCTGTTAACTTCGCTGTTTACCAGGTCTCTAACTTTGTTAACTTCGTCCATTAACTTCATCTGTTAACTTCTTCTGTTAACTTCGTCTGTTAATTTCATTTGTTCTTGATAACGTTCGAGCTTACTCAATGGAGATGCCGCTACTAGATAGGTTCGTATTTATTTATCTTAATATATTTCAGCTGTAGCTTGTCAAGTTCGTCTGACTGGTCGTGGTCACATGTTATTTCAAATTCTCAACTTATCTTCAAAAATCATCAATTGTCCAAACAAATTGTTCAAATTCAACATTAACAGGTCTCCAAATTTATTTACAGAATGTACAACATCTTTCTTTATGCCAGTTATTATCCTGAAGTACCATATCTCAATTTTCAGCTTCTGTTATAAAAGTTCCTAGGGTACTATTCTTACGGGTACTTTTATGTTGGTATTTGTAAATATGAAAGTTCCTGGAGTAATTTCGTACGGGGTAATATTTCCCCACCAAGATAGGCAACACTGAAATGTTCCTAAAAATATATTTTCCTAGAAGGTAATTCCTTGAGGGTAATTACTTGAAGGTAATTTCTTGAGGGTAATTTCTTGAAGGTAAATCCTTGAGGGTAATTTCCTGAAGGTAAATCCTTGAGGGTAACTACAAGGTAATTCTTTAATAAATTTGTACTTGGTGGATCTTAGTCTTGTGTTCTTTATTTACCATGAATATTCAATAATCAGCACTCCAACTGTTTGTACGTATTTTGTATTGCTAGGAGATGTTTGCCCTTCGCCTCTCCGAGACCGAATGTCCATTTGTCATTTCTCGATCCTATTTATAGGTTTTGGTTGCTAACCAATTACGTAACGTTACTATGCCTTGAATGAGACAAGTAATTTGATTGGCTGTGGTGAAGGCCGAGTCAAAAATATGACGTCACTAGCAGCAGATTGTAGGATTTTCAACAAGGCGGCGGGAATTTGAACGCTCTTTTCTAAAAGGCATATGTCAGTTTCTATCATCAAAATAGGTATCAATTCGATCAGATAATCTGTGAATCATATATCACTTTGAAGCATATTTCCTGAGCTTCACGTTGTTATCTCTAATTTAAATTGGAAACGCTCTTTAGCCAAAGAAGGACAGATTATCCAGCCTGAAAGTGTGAGAAAATGTGCGCAGAGTGTATGTGGCGAGAGCATTGACTTTTGCTAGTTACGGCAAGAATGATTGCCAAACTACAGAAAGCTAATCATTATCGGACTAAATTGTTTCCAGCAAGGTAAGTCTAAACCCTCATAGTTGTAAGATATATAATTTTTGAGTGCTGAACAAACTCCTAAAGTTGACAGATATTAGATTTTCTCTAGTTCAAAATCCATGTGCTCGCCAAAACCAAGATGGCGGCTCACTGGCGATCGTAAAATCTAGCAGGGCCAATATAATTTTAAAAATCAATATATCGACAACTACTAGACTCTGAAACTTTATACTTCAGGACAATATATTATAATATGTGTACTTTCATGTCCTGACGGGATTTTACACAAGAAAAATTATTTCAAGTATAAACTTACAATTGAACACAGGAGGGGTCCGCCAAAAACCTTCCACTTCAATAGAATTTTGCCGACAGAACCAGACGATAAAAACGTAAACAAATAGGATTGTAAAATGCGAGAATACAGGAGGGTCCAGAGGATGGCATTTGTTTACTTCACTGTCAGATCTGTATTCCTCGCGTAAAAAGTCATTTATATAAAGTCAGCTGTTCATTCAATGATGACAAATCAGAACTATCTATTTTTGTCACAATACCCCCTCCTAATTTAGTTCGTCCCCGAACAAAGAATTAACCCTAAACTGGCATTTACAAAAATAACGCAACCATCATTTCAACAATCAACAGTTTATAACTTTAAGAAAGTACATTTGTTTTTGGTCTTTTTCTTATGGGTTTTTCTGTTTCCAATAGCTCAAATAAAGTTCAACGTTCATCCTTCCCTCAGGTGAAATGTTTTTCAATTAACAATCAAACAATAAACGCGAACAGTAGGGAAAAACTGTGTCAATTGTCTAAATTCAATTCAATTATCTTAAAGTCAACATTTGTGTTGTCGGTGTGTGCACAATGGACAACCTGTACTCGTTCGGCCCCGGACAACTTCCTTCGAGATCTTCTTCCCGTTTGGCAGAATTGTGGTTATTAATGTATGGAGATGTTCCCATTGACCATACTCCTCCCTTGGGGTGATGACCGTGGGTATGTTGTTCCCTACAGCTTTCTCTGACACAGAATCTTCAAATATCTCCGTAGGCTCGGCGGGTGGCGACACGTGAGTTGCAGCTTCTGACTCTGCTACAGGAATCGCAGTGCTATCAGGCCAGGTGCTAGGAGAAATGTAGACAGGTGTTGGTTTGGATGAAGGTTGTGTCACTGTGGCAGAAACAGGGTGAGTTTGTTCGAGAGTTGGTGGAAGGTATGGAGACTCAGGGTCGTAGTGTGGTGAAGTTACAGTGATGGATGGTTGGTATGGATAGACTGGTGTTAGTGGTCCTGTATACCGCAGATACTTCCCTGAGGTTGTGATTGAATCGACCGGCTTAGTGGCAAGGACATTGGTCACAGTTGTTGCAGTTGGTTCTGGGCTGGGCTTCAGGAAACTCCCGATTGGTCGTGGTACCCTTGCGGTGGTTTTGTCAGCTGGTGCAATCTTGAAGATTGGGGTACACCGAATCGTCGTGGAAGCTCCTGTCGCATCAGTGATAGGGATGACGACATCATCCATCAGAGGTGTTCCGGGACTCCTTACTGGTTCTAGACTTGGGGCCACCTCCATCACTGCTGGCTCTGGTGCTGTTATCTTGGCCATCTTCGGCGGAGCTGGCTTCCCCTTAACCTTCGTTTCCTTCCTTTTGATTCCATTTGGTTTGGTTGACCTGCGGGCCGTCCTCACCCATGGTGCTGCTGGGCACTGGCACAAATGAACTTGCAGGCGGCCTGGCTCACCTAGTTCCTCGTTGCAAAACAGGCAGGAGTAGTTTTTCACGGCTCCAGGTAGATGTTCCTTTGCACTTGTAGGATTTGCTGCTGTTTCTGGAGCTGCCATCACCCAAGGAGCTTCCGCGCAGTGACACAGATGTAGGTTCAAATTGTCCGGATGTTCCAATGACTCATTGCAGAACATACATTTGACGTTATCCTTAGCACCAATCAGTTTACAAATTGATCTGTGTCGACTCAACCCGGCCTGGTGACGATATTGATTACCGCAAGGGCACCTGTATGGCAGTTCTGACATCGTAACCTGGAAATATTGAATAGAGGAACATTTATTAGAACAGCCTGTATTGTCAACTGTCTTGTCCATTTCTGTCCGTTTGTTCTGTCCTGTGTACTGCTGTCATTGTTTTTCCTACTTTCTACTGATTGGCCAACTGCTGTGTTTGGTTCCCTCATATAATTTCAAACGGTCAAAGTGGACAACCTTTGTTTTAGCTTGTGGGTTGAGCTGAACTCGATAAACTGTATCATCCAGCTTGCTAAGGACTTGATAAGGACCTTTCCAGTTGCAGGACAACTTAGAGGTAATATTCTTTTTCCTAGTACTGTCATAAAGCCATACTAAATCTCCAACTTTGTATGGACTGCCATTTTTCCGAAGATCATAATTTCTCTTCTGTCGAATAGTGTTTTTCTTTTGCGTTTCCCTGGCTCTCTCATGGGCAACTTCAATTCGTTCTCGTAGCTGCTCAGCATATTCCGTATCTTCAGGGACAGGCATATCCAAACTTCTTCCAGTTATAAGATCCAGTGGAAGTGGCGTTTCTCTACCCATCATCATCATCATGGGAGTTTCCTGAGTAACGTCGTGGATTGAAGAACGGTATGCCATAAGGGCAAATGGTAGCTGTTCATCCCAGTCCCTCTGATTTTGCTTTACCATCATTGCAAGACGATCTTCTAATGTTCGGTTAAATCGTTCAACCATCCCATTGGATTGCGGGTGGTAAGGGGTAGTGCGGGTTTGATCTATTTCCAAGAGTCGACAAACTTCTCGAAATACCTTAGATTGGAAATTTGTTCCTTGGTCTGAATGTATTTGTTTAGGAACTCCAAATCTGCAGATGAACTCTTTGACTATTTTGTCAGCTACTGTTCTGCCTCTTGATTTCGGATACCATATGCCTCCGAATATGAATAGGTTAACCAGAAGACTATTCTGTGAAGTCATGTGACGCAGTCAGTATGTCGGCACCTCTTCCCACTTCCCTTATATGTGTTGTAATCTGTCCATCTCGTGAAATAGTAACGACAAGGTAACGACAAGGATATACTTGTTTCCCTTATTAGATTTTGGTAGAGGTCCCATAATGTCCACAGAGATTCTTTCCATAGGAGCTCCAACTTGATACTGTCGCAGGGGTGCTCGTTTCCTTCGTGGAGGTGACTTCCGAGATGCACATGTGTCGCATTGCTTACACCACAGCTCAACGTCTTTCCTCTTCCCCTGCCAGTAATACCGATCTGATATTTTGGTGTAGGTTTTATGAATTCCAAGATGTGCAGCAGTCTTTGCTGTATGTAGTTGCTGAAACACTTCCTTGTGGAGATTCTTTGGTAGTACTAATAACCATCGATGTTCTGACCCGTCATTTGATTCCCATTTAAGATGAAGAACACCCTCAATGAAACTGAGACGATTCCATTTTCCCCAGTAGGCCTTCGTTATTCTATTCTGAGAAGAGATCTTTCCCCAGTCAGGTTGTTCAGCGTATTGCTTTTTGACATCTATTATCCCCATTAAATTTTCGTCACATTCTTGTGCTTCTTTCAGTTGTTGATTTGACCAGGGATTGTCATCTGAGGATGTTTGGGGTTCTTTGTCTTGTCGCCGCTTTTGTTGTCTTGTCACAACCTTAACTTGATATTGGCCTTTCGGTGGTTTGAGGTTCCTGCGTCTTTGAAATCCTCGCTCCTTGTAACTCCAACACTTCGGTACCCACATAACCTTGGTTACAGTTGTTCCGATTGGTCCTGTGTGATCTGTTTGGACTGTGACACTCCGCTTTTCCTCCGGTAATAGCACAGGAAGGATGAAACCAGAATCAGGCTCTTCATACCCAAATTTCTCACACCACTTGCACGGCATTCTTGACAATGCATCCGCATTACCATGTTGCTTTCCGGGTCGGTGGATGATATCGAAGTCAAAGGTACTCAGCAGACCCAACCATCGTGCCATATGTCCTTCGGGCTCTTTGAAATTTAACAACCATCTGAGAGCACTGTGATCGGTCCTTATGGTGAAGTGTCGACATATGAGATAATGCCTAAACTGTTTAACAAAAGTTACCACTGCTAGGAGTTCCCTTCTGGTAACACAGTAGTTTCTTTCTGCTTTACTGAGGACCCTACTTGCATATGCGATTACCTTCTCGTCACCTCCTTGATTTTGTGACAGGACGGCTCCAATTCCATATCCACTGGCATCTGTATCGAGAATAAAGTCACCCTGTGAACTGGGGTACGCCAAGATAGGGCTGTTCATGAGCAGATGTTGTAATTGCCGGAAAGAAGTTTCGCATTCTTCCGTCCATAGGAATTCCTTGTTGGCTTCTGTCAAACGATGCAGGGGTCTTGCAGTTTCCCCAAAATTCTTGACAAATCGACCGTAATATGATGCTAGGCCCAGAAAACTTCTTACTTCATGCTCATTAGTTGGTGTTGGCCAGTCCTTAATGACTTTGATCTTTCCTCATCTGTAGAGATACCTTCAGCTGATACCACGTGTCCTAGGTAACCCACTTTTTGTTGGAACAAATGGCATTTCTTTGGCTTCAGCTTGAGATGAGCTTGTCGTAAACGTTGAAAGACTTTCCTGAGGTTAACTATGGCTTCATCCAGTGTTTTCCCAAATATGATGACGCCATCTAAATACACCAGGCAAATATTCCACTGATATCCGGCCAGTGCCATTTCCATTAACCTCTCGAACGTTGAGGGCGCATTGCCTTGAAGTCCACTCCTGGAGGTAAATGCGGATTTCTTCTTTGCATCCTCATCCAAATCCACTTGCCAATATCCGCTAGCCAAATCAAGGGTAGAAAACCATCTGGATCCATGGAGTGAGTTGAGCGAATCATCTATTCTGGGCAGGGGGTAAGCATCCTTAACAGTAACATTGTTCAGGCGTCTGTAGTCCACGCAGAATCGAGTACTCCCATCCTTCTTGGTTACCAATACTATTGGGGATGCCCAAGGACTTGTTGATCTCTCGATAATACCCCTGTCATACATGTCCTTAATCTGTTTGTCTGCCTCGTCTTGTTTCTGTATTGGTAAGCGGCTGGGTGCTTGTCGCAATGGTGGGGCATTCCCTGTGTTGTTTGAATGTTGCACACCCTCTGCCCTGCCCAAATCTGCGTCATCCTTAGCAAAGATGTCTGAAAATTCCAATAACAGTGACTTTACCTTGCATTTATCTTGAAGCTCCATCTTCTCCGTACTTCTCTCATATACGGACTTCAAATACTCAGGTAATTCTGATTCTGATTTGCTAAGATTACAGACGTACTTGGAGGATCTTTCTTTGACTTCTTCTATGATAGCTTCATCTTCTTGTTCGACTATTCCGGAAGTGGATAGAATTGGACTCATTACTGCAATGGTAGTGTCTTTATATACTACTTCAGAGTCAGTCCCTGCATTTATGACTCTTATTGGATAAAATTCTCTTTCTGTGTCCACAAGAGTCCTACCTATGATCATTTGTGTATGTTTTTGTTTGTTTGCCAAAGGTTCACATATAGCCCATTTTCCCAAGATTCTCTGATCACACCCTGTGGGCTTACTTGGAATAATCATTTGTTCACCAGGCGGAATGACTACAGTCTGGGGAACTATTAAGCGACAATACCCTGCTTCTTCAGGTTGCCTTGTACACAAAATCTGCAACCCATTACAGGTTATACTTCTCCTCTGAAGATGAATTTCACAATTGAATTCCGTTAAGAAGTCCATGCCGAGGATACCATCGTTCTGGATGTCTGCAACAACCATCTTTAGTTTTGCTGGTTCAGGTAATATCCCTGGATCCAATTCGCACATCCCGATGATACTAAGTGGTTTATGATCTGCAGTAAGTAACTGGACCGCAGTGGGCTTTACGTCTGGTTGATCTTTTAGGGGTAAACGGAAGAGAACTCTTTTTGATAATATTGAAACACAGGCCCCGATATCAATTAAGAATGAAAAGGTAATGTCCCCTATCTGAACTGGAACATAAAGTCCACTCTCAGTGCTCCTTTCTCCCACCTCCAGCACTGGAACATTAGATCCAATATTCGCTGTCTTTATCAGGTGAGCTGCAGAACAATCACTTATGTGTGGTTCTTCTTTTATCTTTGAGAAGTTTCCATGTCGTTCCAACGACGGTATTAGGGGCTTTTCGGCTCTTACAACCTTCCCTTGCCCCTTGTGGTCGGTTGTTCCCCGTTTTCCGACTGTGCTTTGACTATGACATCCCTGCTCGGACAAACCCGGCTGTAATGTCCTTTTTCGTGGCACGTGTAACATTCTACGCTGGGCAATGGACGTCTTTCTCTTGGGTGTCTGAAGCTATTGGACATGGTTTCACCAGTTGACACCTTCTTCAGCATTTCCTCTATTTCCTGGATCCTTTTCTCCAGCTCCTTTGAAGGGTGTTGAGTCACTTCCCTGGCAAATTTCCTTGAGGAATTACCACCTCTCTGTTCTTCTATTTTTCGGTAACCCTCGACCTCTAGAGCCAGGGTGACTGCTTGCTGAAGATCTTCAGGTTTGCCTTGATACACTTGCATTCTCATCTCTGCATCTTCTAGCGCATCTATGAAGTGTGTCTTGGCAAGTCTTTCTAAAGGATATGTCATTCCAGGATAGGCCAATGTTGCAAGCTTGCGGATAGCTTGTCCCAGTTCCGTAGAGTTTCCTTCGTTTTGCGTCTTCTTCCTGCGAGGTACAACTCGGCTTGATCACTTGGCCCGAAGCGGGAACTGAGGATTGCTACTAATCTGTTGAAGTCTTGCTGTTCTTCATCTGTTAGGGTACAAGCCAGTTGTCTTGCAGGACCATGCAGGTGAGCGAAGAGATAGTCTGCCTTCTCTTGTTCACTCCATTGATTTATTCTGGCTATGGTTTTGAAGACTCGATAGTATTCCTTCCAGGAAGTTTCCCCGCTATAATTTTCAAGCTTCATTTGGCGATGACTTTGAGGACGATGCACGTGAGCAGAATCGCCATATCCTCCTGACTCACGTGGAGACGGTCTCGGAGAGGGATCTTTATCTTCGTCCTCTTCATGGTGATTTTCAAAGTTGAAGGAAACTTCCGGGTCCAGGTCTTCAATTTCTGCACGACGCCTAGCCATGCTCTCTTCTGATTGGCTACAGCTTTTATCCCACCGCTGCCACCAAATTGTAGCGGATTTCCACTAGGGGTAACTCTTACCCTTAATTTCCTAAGTTCACTTTTTCGCTGCCACCATATATTACTTCACGGTAAGTTATTTTTAGTTTTTAATCTTTTTGTTTTGTTTTATTTTACCCTAAGTGTCTGACTTGGTTGATTCTCTTATTTTATAAGACTAGCTCTGTTTATTTCTTCTGTCAAGCTTGTCTGTTTACTTCTTCTGTTAATTTAGCCTGTTAACTTCGCTGTTTACCAGGTCTCTAACTTTGTTAACTTCGTCCATTAACTTCTTCTGTTAACTTCTTTTGTTAACTTCGTCTGTTAACTTCTTCTGTTAATTTCATCTGTTCTTGGTAACGTTCGAGCTTACTCAATGGAGACGCCGCTACTAGGTAGGTTCGTATTTATTTATCTTAATATATTTCAGCTGTAGCTTGTCAAGTCCGTCTGACTGGTCGTAGTCACATGTTATTTCAAATTCTCAACTTATCTTCAAAAATCATCAATTGTCCAAACAAATTGTTCAAATTCAACATTAACAAGTCTCCAAATTTATTTACAGAATGTACAACATCTTTCTTTATGCCAGTTATTATCCTGAAGTACCATATCTCAATTTTCAGCTTCTGTTATAAAAGTTCCTAGGGTACTATTTTTACGGGTACTTTTATGTTGGTATTTGTAAATATGAAAGTTCCTGGAGTAATTTCGTACGGGGTAATATTTCCCCACCAAGATAGGCAACACTGAAATGTTCCTAAAAATATATTTTCCTAGAAGGGGCCTAGAAGGTATTTCCTTGAGGGTAATTCCTTGAAGGTAATTTCTTGAGGGTAATTTCTTGAAGGTAAATCCTTGAGGGTAATGTCCTGAAGGTAAATCCTTGAGGGTAACTACAAGGTAATTCTTTAATAAATTTGTACTTGCTGGATCTTAGTCTTGTTTTCTTTATTTACCATGAATATTCAATAATCAGCACTCCAACTGTTTGTACGTATTTTGTATTGCTAGGAGATGTTTGCCCTTCGCCTCTCCGAGACCGAATGTCCATTTGTCATTTCTCGATCCTATTTATAGGTTTTGGTTGCTAACCAATTACGTAACGTTACTATGCCTTGAATGAGACAAGTAATTTGATTGGCTGTGGTGAAGGCCGAGTCAAAAATATGACGTCACTAGCAGCAGATTGTAGGATTTTCAACAAGGCGGCGGGAATTTGAACGCTCTTTTCTAAAAGGCATATGTCAGTTTATATCATCAAAATAGGTATCAATTCGATCAGATAATCTGTGAATCATATATCACTTTGAAGCATATTTCCTGAGCTTCACGTTGTTATCTCTAATTTAAATTGGAAACGCTCTTTAGCCAAAGAAGGACAGATTATCCAGCCTGAAAGTGTGAGCAAATGTGCGCAGAGTGTATGTGGCGAGAGCATGGGCTTTTGCTACAGTTACGGCAAGAATGATTGCCAAACTACAGAAAGCTAATCATTATCGGACTAAATTGTTTGCAGCAAGGTAAGTCTAAACCCTCATAGTTGTAAGATATATAATATTTGAGTGCTGAACAAACTCCTAAATTTGACAGATATTAGATTTTCTCTAGTTCAAAATCCATGTGCTCGCCAAAACCAAGATGGCGGCTCACTGGCGATCGTAAAATCTAGCAGGGCCAATATAATTTTAAAAATCAATATATCGACAACTACTATACTCTGAAACTTTATACTTCAGGACAATATAATATAATATGTGTACTTTCATGTCCTGACGGGATTTTACACAAGAAAAATTATTTCAAGTATAAACTTACAATTGAACACAGGAGGGGTCCGCCAAAAACCTTCCACTTCAATAGAATTTTGCCGACAGAAGCAGACGATAAAAACGTAAACAAATAGGATTGTAAAATGCGAGAATACAGGAGGGTCCAGAGGATGGCATTTGTTTACTTCACTGTCAGATCTGTATTCCTCGCGTAAAAAGTCATTTATATAAAGTCAGCTGTTCATTCAATGATGACAAATCAGAACTATCTATTTTTGTCACAGTACTTTTCCAAAAATTTCACCGTTGCGCTTCGAAAACCCTTCCCATCGTGTTCTAAATGACGGGACGTGAAAAACAAATCCAAGCAACCCATATCACAATGAACGTGTCTGAATTTCCCAGGTTGAACCTATACCCCCATATAGCCAGTATGGAGCTATATGGGGCTATATACAGACCTCGGTGATTTTTCCCAAAAATGTCACCGATTCGCTCCGGGACCCCTCCCATTGTGTTTTTCTCGGCGAGACGAGAAAAACGAGACCCCACAACCCATAGTAACACCCACTAAAAACTATAGTTCCGGCAGAATGACCAAAAAGCTACCTCCGAGCACAAGAGAGTTTACAATTTTTGGAGGGCATGTATTCCTCCGCAGTGATTTGGTCTGGCGATGATGTGATCTGCCTCCGCGGACAGAAAGTAATCCCACGGAAAAAATGCATGGAATGCATGTATGGACCCTGGGATGTACATGTTTAGACATGTACTGACCTTCAACATCCGGGACCTTTTCAACATCCGGATGACGTCATCTATGACGTCACTTCCGGTCTGCGTGAATCGGGCGTGACCTAGGTATGACTGTATGGAATGCATGTACTGACTTGTATCTGGGTTTTTTCCATCATGCGGAGGTCACGTGATCAGGAATGCATGTACTGAGTTATATGTCGTCAATTCATTTGAGTCGGGGACTTACGGTCCCTTCGTAAGGATTTTGCAAGTCATGGATGGGTGTATGTAAAATGAGGGTTTGTCTCGAAAATATAAAAAGCGGAACACGGACTTTACCCCTACAAGAGAGGAAAACCTCTACCAACCCTATCCCAAAGGGCTAATATCGGTCCCCGGGCTTATTGGGTTCTGCCTGGAGTGGGTGTATGTAAAATTAGGATTTGCCCCGAAAATATAAAAAGCCGAACACGGACTTTACCCCTAAAACAGGCAAACCCCTGTCAACTCTATCCCAAAGGGCTAATATCGGCCCCGGGCTTATCGGGGCCTGCCGAGAGAGGTAGGGTGGGGAAGTGGGTGTTTGTAAAACTTTCACCAGAAAAATTATAAAAAGCGGAACACGGACTTTACCCTAGAATATACTCCTATCAACCCTATCCCAAAGGGCAAATATCGGTCCCTGACTTATCGGGGCCTGCTGAGAGAGGTGGGGTGGGGGAGTGGGCGTATGTAAATTTAGGATTTGTCTTGAAAACATAAAAAGCGGAACACGGACTTTACCCCCACAATAGAGGAAACCCTCTATCAACCCAATCCCAAAGGGCTAATATCGGTCCCCGGGCTTATCGGGTTCTGCCTGGAGTGGGTGTATGTAAAATTAGGATTTCTCCCGAAAATATAAAAAACGGAACACGGACTTTACCCCTAAAATAGGGGAAAACTCCTATAAACCCTATCCCAAAGGGCAAATATCGGTCCCCGGGCTTATTGGAGTCTGCCTGTCGAGTCAGTCGGGTGGGTGCATGTAAAATGAGGATTTGTCCCCGAAAATATAAAAAGCGGAACACGGACTTTACCCCTACAATAGGGGAAAACTCCTCAATATGCTCTTTAAGTGCACAAAATTCAATGAGTGCAAGTGTACTACTCTGTATCTGGGGTTACGATGCGTAGGTGTATGACGTCACTTCCGGTCGGCGTGAATCGGGCGTGACCCTGGGGAACATGTTTAGACCTGTCTGACCTACATCCGGATACTTTCCTGTGGGTGAGTGAGTGAGTGAGTGAGTGAGTGAGTGAGTGGGATCCGACTGGACTAATGTATCGTCCGTTTCATCATTTTGCGCATGCGCAGTCTGGTCGTGCTATAGAAAGCAGGCATTTTGTTGGTTCGTGGAGGTTTGTTGAGTGATTGAGGGACCATACCTGGTCAAATGGACCGTGTGGGGTATTAGTTTTACATCCGGGTACTCATCTTACATTTAGGAATAGTATAGAAAGCAAAACTTTTGGGGCCCCGCGCTCCGAGCTCCGAGTTCTCGCCTGCCTCATCCCCGATCTCCGAGCTCCCGACTACTCCATCCCTGAGCTCCGAGCTCCCGTCGTTAGGTCTTAACGCCCGTCGTTACGCCTTAACGCCCTAGTATAACGCCTTGACGCCATGATATACTCAGATGAAAGAAAAACAACCACAACAAGGATGAGAGATGAGAGAACAGCAACATGTTTTTTTATATGGTTTATTCTCCCCTCCAGTACATCATACCCACGCTGACGGAGCCGCGTTGGGTATGTTTACAATTCAAGAAGACTCTTGTCCAATCAGAGGCCGCCATTTGGCGCTGTATCAGTCATATTCGTTCTTGCCCGTTACTGCGTTAGATGTATTCTCGGCTGCCCTTGTCCAGTCAGAAGTCGCCGTTTCAGAAACTTTCATCTTTGCTCGGTGTGACCTAATCGTCGTCGGGCAGGCCTGGATATTGCTCGGGCAGCATGTCCTGAAATAGTTGTTTGCGCATCCTGATCGCATTTTCCAGGGCCTCAGTGGGTGGTAGCCCCATATCCTCTTCCAAGTGACGCTTGGTCTTCATGATGGACCTGTGCGTAGGGTCGCCTTGCATTTCAAGCGGTAGTAAGGTATGCTGTTCATAGATCGCCATGGCTGTTTTCCTGATGTGGGGGCGCATTTGGGTGTACGCCTGTTGTAAGTTATCCTGTCCGGCGTCCTCGATCGCTGCAGCATTAGTATTGATAGCTGCTGTCACAATGCGATCCCAGAAGGTAGGTTCTGCCTCACTTTCCTGGTATGTAGGCTGACTATCTGAGGTCAAGCTCTCTGTATCAGTATGTAGACTCTCAGCATTCCCACTTTCCTGGGATGTAGGATGACTATCTGAGGTCAAGCTCTCCGTATCAGTAGATAGACTCCCATTAATCTCTGTATCGGCTTCTTGTGCCTGGGAGTCTTCAATCCCATGTATATTTTTCTCGTGTCGCATCATATCGTAACGTCTGGTGAACGTGCGTTGGCACTCAGAGCAAGTATAAGCCATATTGACAGTTGAACGTCGACTGTGCGTGTTTTAGCAATACTCTTGCTTTTTTAGACAGTAACGTCCGTCAACGCTTCAACCCCCTGATGAACTAGCTCAGAAGCCCGGATTTTTATGGAATTGCCACCAGTACATCGAAATGCAGTGACACCCGTCAACGCCCGTCGTTACGCCTTAACGCCTGTCTCAACGCCCGTCAACACCCGTCGTTGCGCCTTAACGCCCGTCTCAATGCCTTAACGCCCTATCTTTACGCCTAATTCCCGTTTGATGACGTCAATATGGTGTTTGACAGTTTCAATGCACGCTTCTGCCATAAGCTATCCATCGGAGAAAGTTTTTCACCTCTTAGCTGTTATCGTTCTCGAAATATAGTCCTACTTCTGGGGCTGATGACGTTATGATGACTTCATTGATCGAGATCAATTATTGCATTTGTTCCGAGATATTCATTAGTAAAGGTTCCATACTTCCAACACAAACCGTTCAAAAGATATCGGCTATTTACGATGACGTCACTTCCGGTTTGTTCGGCATTGTTTTGAAAATCACGGTAATTTACGCGCAGCATTTACTCAACCATATTGACCAAGATTGGTGGCCCTAGGCCAAATGAATTGTGAGTAGTATATAAAGTGGATCTTTGACCATATTTATGCAAATGAGATGACGTCACATAGGTCACGTGGTTGCCATGGTGACGTCACAGAGTGACGTGACTTCCGGTTCCGGTCACGTGAACGGAAGTGACCTTTGACCCCGGCTTCCGGTCACGTGACCGGAAGTTGCAGCGCCGGGGTCAAAGGTCACTTCCGGTCACCTGACCGGAACCGGAAGTCACGTTACCATGGCAACCACGTGACCTCTGTGACGTCCTGGGACCTGGGGCTTATATACGAGAGTCAGTCATCGAGGTCAATTCGACCGAATTAGCTCTTTCAAATGGTTAACTACGGTATATAAAACAACCCAAACTCACAATGTTGTATGATAAAACACATTTTATAACAGAGAACACAATATATATACAACATTTATTCCTCTTATTATAACATTTCAAGTCCGGTGGAATATCCGCAGTTTAATCTTTAACGTTTATAGAACATATATATACAACAGTTAGTTCCTCTTATTATGAACATTTGAAAGCCCAGCGCAATATTCGCAGTGTAAGTTCATATTTATTACTCTGAATGTCCAGATACGCTGTAGTCACACCATCGGAGAGCATTTTGCGCTTGGGGTAGAAGTACGTGAAGGCGTTCCGCTCCTGGGTGTACGAGGTTGATACGGAAACCTTTATTGGTCCCACTGGCACTGGTCTGGCTCTGGAGTACATCAAGGCATAGAGCTTTGGTGATGTTGGGGTCGCGTCGACTGACTCCTTTGCAGCTGAGTTTGTTGTTGTCTCCACCATCGCAATAGTATGTTTTCGAACACAGGGCGATCATGGCCTCACCGCTCAATTCTAACTTGAAGAGGCCGGGCGTTCGCTTGTCGTAGGTGTAGTAGTCTTTTCTCGGTAGCCATTCGTCTCTTTCCGCTTCATACTGGGGTCGTAGTTCTGGTCTCATGAGCGATTCCCAGTCCGGGTTGGAGACGGCCATGTATGCAGAATCGGTGTCCATTTCCATCAATTGCCAGTCTGATTGGTTGAAATACACTCCCATGAAATCGTATATGAATTCCAGCATTCGCAGTTTGGCCAGCTGGTACACCATGCATCCGATTTGTAGCGGCAGGTTATATGTTATGGTCTTATTGGCTGAAGTCACTTCGTAGGTGGTGTCGTCAATCATCTCCATGCGTCGGTATAGGGGTGAATTCAGGCGTTTGCGGGCTTGTTTTGTGGTACAAATGTTCACGGTGACGTGGCGGTCCTGGTTGGTTCCGTTTTTCCATATCCGCTGTTCCTGAGTAATTTCATCGTTTCTGCGATGATGGCTTTATTGGAGTCGGCGTCTCATTGCCAACGGGCGGTAGTCATGTCGTTCGCAAACTTCTCGAAACAAGCCTTGGGGGTGAATTCCATGACTTGGTATATTTCCAGTTCGTGGCTCATATACCAACGTTGTAAAGGAGTACCCAGCAAGATTTTTTTGCCCCACATGCTACCGATCAACATACGCCGCGGTCGTGTTAAGTAGTCGTGTTCTTCAGCGTACGCGCGCATATGGTCCCGGATATCATCTCGACTCACCTCGGTGTTTTTGAAGATGGGCGGACATTCGCCAAAAGTGTCTTTCAAGTGGTCCGGGACGTGCAGATCACATTCCACAAATCCGTAGAGGTCTCCCGTCTCAACTCTGCGTAGAATGGCGGCCATGGTGATGATAGTCCGGTAATCCAGCAACCGCTCGTGGGCGTGTAGGAAGGAGTATAACGCCGTTGCATGTGATGGAACTCACATTCCCATAGTTGTACATAGGCGTAACCCAGCCCTCGGATGTAGTCACCATAGTCAAGGCGGCCAGGGTCAGTCCACGGCGCTCGTTATAGCCCCCTCCCGTGAACGAACACTCATGGCCGTGCCAATAACAGCCGTGGAACTGGAACACGGTCGGTATTGTACTGATGATAGCGAATCCGTCCACGGGAAGGCGCAGATCTCCAAAGCGTTTTTTCGTGCGGTTGCCTTGGTGCCGGATAGTGACGCCTCGTCGCTGACTTTCCCAATCCAGCCATTGTTCTGTTTGATGTTTTGTAGATCGTTGGGCTTTGAATTCCCGCCCCTCAGGGAGCCACCGCATATAATGACCGACCGGCATGGGTTTACTCAAACACGATAGGTAGAGGCCATTGGCGTCGAATCCGATTATTTTTGACACAGTTTTTCTCGGATACTGGTCAGCTCTTTCTCATGGTACCGATGGAATATAATACTGGGGCCGCCACGATATTTCCTTTCAAATAGTCAAACATGTTGGCGTCTTTCTGTTCGATGAGACCTGTCCAGGCCTGGAAGGGGGGGGGGCGAAATGCCCCCTCCCCCCCTAATTATTTTTCTTATCCCTTGAGCTAGGGGGATAAAACTTCACACTCTACCCTTGGATCAAGCTCTACCAGAAAATGTAAAAAATCCAAGATGGCCGCTTTGATGACGTCACAGTGACGTCATTTTCAAAAACGGCATTTTTGAGGCGATTTTTCGGTCAGATTTTCCGATTTTTTTATTTTTGCAATTTCTCCGCAAAAACTGCATGAAAAATTAGTAAATATTAATGTGATGCGCCACTTTCCATCACGGAAAAGCAGAACTTTTAAAGAAATATGACAAAAACATCACTTTTCTGGTACCCCCACGTGGCCGCCATCTTGAATTTACCCATGATCCTCTGCTCGGGGAGTTATGCAAATAGGCTCAATATGACCCCAATACGATAAACTATAAAGTCACGGAGTTTCAGCTCTCCAGTTTGTGTCGTTCCGGAGATAACGCAGAAAGTTTGATAGGGGGGCCATAATGCCCCCTCCCTCCCAGGCCAGGTAGGGTTAAGTTCAAATCATACCGTCCCGAGTTAAATCCAAGGACGGGTAATTGGTTCATGTATTCCAACAAACGCAGTTTCAGTTTTTGGGCATAGGGTTTCGTTGGTTTGGATCCTTCGTCCTCGCTTTCGTCTTCGTCGTCAGTATCGTCCTCCCCATCCAATGTTGGAATACTCGCATCAAGTGCCGCTAATACATCACGGTTAGGTAGGTAGTCGAGGCGAGATGTACTGCACTGGCTTGACTGAGGGTTTCAAGGTAGTCCATCATTCGTGTAATCAGTTCATGGGGGTCACCTTTAGAGACGAAACAGACAGGAGCCGCGTCATAACCGGGCACGTTGGTGTGGATACTCACACTCAAGGGAATATGGTGCAGGGTCCATTGAATTTTGGCCGATACCTTTTCCATGGGTTCTAATAGGACTTCAAAATCATAGCAGGCTCGGCACGGGAAATAACGGTGGTTCATGGGAAGGTCAATACCTTCATCCGCCAGCTCTTCAAATATGGTGGCCGTGTTGTGGAATACGCCGCCGGAGAATTTTCGTTTGGTGGTCTTGTCACAGGTTTTCTCGCGACCGTGTAAAAGCCAAGACTGGTCAAACACGCGATGGCATTTACTACAACTGTATGACTGGGCATAACTGTTTATGTCCGTGATGTACGAGAAATGCCCGCCAGTGTCCGTTTAATACACATTCAAGTCCATGGTTGTGTCGTATTTCCCCGGGGAACGATGTACGAGGCGGGCTACCAGTTGTGGGGTATCGGTGATGTCATCATCCACGTGTTGGGCTAGACTGTATACGACAATATTAACGTGAAACAAATTTTCCACCACATCCAGTTGTGATAACGGGACCCCGCGGAGGTGGTGTTGTTCCATGTTCTGTTCACGTAGATATTGTTTCCAATAGCAGTTGGCCAATTTATCACAATCTAAATTTGGGTGAACGTTTGTTGAGATGGATAGCCAGGCAGCGAAATAAACATTTCCGATCGGCGTAGGGCCCGTTGCATCCACTCACTAAGGCGTACATGCCTTATCTGTGTTTCAACCAGTCCGGGAGATGAATGGGAGCGACGATAGGGTGGTCGATCATTTTAGTTACGTAAAACGTAACATTTGTCGTCATCTCCACTTGCCATTTGGTGTTGGGGCTTTGCTGTCGGGCCCATTCCAAACTTGTTCGAGTACCATGTCCACGGACGGGCGATCCGTAATGGTGAAGGGCTGCTCGAACACCAGGGTATTGTTACTGAGGTAAAAGTACCGGAGCTGGTCTGTCTCCTTATGCCGTAATAAATACCCAAAGGTGAGAATAAATTTGAACGCTGTGGCTAGGTTCTCGAAAATAGTATAGGCGTAGTGAGCGAGACGGAGGTTTCCTCTAACCGGAAATTGTAAAAGTCCAGTATCGGTCGATTGCGGTGAAAACAGTGCCGGATAGTAAGCCAGTGACGTTGATAGATTGTACGCACAGCTTGTTGTATCGGTAATACTTCTATCGGTGGTTCGTCAGGATCTGTGGTAAAATTTCCGTCATCAGAGAGGTATGGATTCCTGGCCAGCGGTGATCGTTGCATGCTCGGAATGGATAGTAGGGGAGATTGGGGTACAGTGGGACATGGGGCACAGTTGGACAAGCCGTCTAGCTCTTTTGTTAAGAACAAGAGACACATGGCATTACAATCAGCAGAAAGCTATCACCCCCATACAACTTCTATATTGATTACAAGTAAAACCTATCATTGGTAAAAAATTTGGGGCACAAAAACTGTTTTTGAGCCGTCCAAGTAATTTTTTAGGACTGAGGATGATAGTTCGTTATGAGACGTTTTCAGCAGTACTTCATTGCTGTTTTATTACTACTGAGAGAGGATGGACAAAGGTGCACTTTAATTATATCGATTTAGTATCTCAGCTGTATGTATTAGTTTTTGTCATAAAAAGGAATATATCATGCACGTGGGGCAGAGTGGGACACTTTTGCCGGGGCACACTGGGACAATAATAATCAAATGGTAAAATTTCCTTTCATCCTAAAATGCCATCAAAGTGCATTATTTTGTTTCCTAGATGGTAGTATTTGCTAATCCTATCAGATTTGATGAGTTTTACTAAAACTTTCAAAGTCAAATGCTTTCGTTGAGATGAGAATCACACAAAATATTTTTTTCCTCAAATTTGGCTCCTGGGAAATATTTTACGTAAAGCAGGGGCCTAAAATAGCAACTAACTTAACCACCGCTGTTGAATCTTCTAAACTCCTATGAAACATATTAGTATATACTTCTTATAAATTATTCTTTTGATTATTGTCCCATCGCACCCCAGTGGGTGTCCCAGAGTACCCCATAGGGGGCAAACTGGGACACATTTTTTACGTTTTTAAAACAGAATTTTGGAAACAGATATTTCAGATTTTTTTGTGTGACTATGTCATCATAAGTATCAGTTATTTTGAGAGTATACAAGGCTAAACTACAGGGCAATAATAACAGAGATTTTTGCAAAAAGGTGAAAAATGTCCCAGTGTACCCCAATCTCCCCTACTCTTCCACTGTTTGTATTTGTACAGCGTGGTGATTTGGAATTCGTATTATTGTGCAACATGGCTTCGCCTCGACTTTGAGAAAATGAATACAGAATTCAGAATTCCGCCCCTTTTATAGCGGCAAGAAAATGTGTTAGTTTAGGCAAGGAAAATCCGCACTGCAAAACAGGGCTGTACAACGCTAAAAAATTATAGAGGTCAATTTGTTCATGTCAGGTTCGGTGAAAATTACAGAATGATATTTGACCGATAAGGGTATTTTTTTCGTTCTAAACCCGAAATCTGCTAAGAAAACACAGTTTTGAGCGACCTGCTTGAATTTGGTTGGCTGACGCGAGAATCCTCTCCAAACGCTACAATCCCACCGAAAGTTCCTGGCACGATGCCAAAATCTGTGTTAGCTTTAGGGAAATTGACGTCAGCACTGCAAAACAGAGCTGTACAACACCAAAAAAGAAATGATAGAGGTCAATTTGTTCATATGTCAGGTTCGGTGAAAATTACAGAATGATATTTGACCGATAAAGGTATTTTTTTTCGTTCTGAACCCGAAATCTGCGAAAAAAACGAGACAACACAGTTCTGAGCGACCTGCTTGAATTTGGTTGGCTGACGCGAGAATCCCCTCCAAACGCTACAATCCCACCGAAAGGTCCCAAAATGTGGCAGACCCGTCATTTAAGACAACTTCAATCGGCAACACTTTGCGTGCAATATACTTGACCCTTTTCACTCCTTGGTTGAATGATTCCCCACATGTAGTCACATATTGTATGTGTCTTACATGACGGATTTGCCAAAAATGGGCAGTATAGTTTAGGCAGGTAAAATTGACGTCAGCACTGCAAAACAGGGTTGTACAACGCTAAAAAAATTATAGAGGTCAATTTGTTCATATGTCAGGTCTGGTGAAAATTACAGAATGATATTTGTACGTCGGGAATTGAAACCGGGTCACTTTGCCTAGAGGCAGACACGTTACCAATTACGCCACCAGTCAAATGATACAAACCAAGGTTGAAAATAGCATATATATGTCTACCATTATCACCATACTACCCATACTGGCGCAATATTCAAATTGATGAAAACATTCAGAAAGTCTTACTGATTTCAAAATTATTTCATGTATATACTTAACATGTTAAATAGTAAGCCGGATTTCCTCAAAGTATGAATGACCGTCACGACATATGGAATTTCCAAAACAGCCCGTGGTGTCCTACAAACATATTTATTAAAATGATGATAAATTAGGGGGAAAAATCGAAGAGATCAGCACTCTTTCTTCTCCACGGAAATCTTCAGTAAAAGGCGAAAGATTTATGCGTTGGCTTGAAGAGAAACCAGAAACTTATCGTTGAGCGATGAACAATATTATATTCGGAAGCGGACAACATTCCCACAGGTTGTGCCTCGTCCGTTTCAAGATCCCCACTTCACAACAGTTTTCATTTTGGGTATCCTAAAACCGCCAGGTAAGAGATTTAAAATACTTCTATTAAATTGGGTTTTATAGCAATAAGAAGTATTAGAACATTTTTTGAATTTTACTTTTCATTCCGTGTTTCTACTTCAATAAAAAAATAAAAAAGTTGAGGAACTTATATATATTATTCGCCAAAAAACTACTAGATCTGTTACATCTCGAAGATAAAACCGCAGTATACAAAGGGTATGGAAATAGACGTTTTGGGGTCTAGGTGGGTCACTAGTGGTCAGATTGGGCCGAGTGAGGTGTGAATGTGAAGCATACGTGAGGGTCCATCCAACGCGAAGGGTGTCACGTCCGTTTTCATCATTCCGCGCATCCACAGTCTGGCCGTAGTATAGAAAGCACGCATTTTGGAGATTCTTTTGGGGTAGAGATGGAACACTATTGGTTCAAATGGATTTTGTGGGGTAGAGTCAGAATGGCATGTTTTTTATTGCAAGTCGAGTCAATCTGCGCATGCGCAGTTGGGTGTAGTAAGTAAAGTGGTCATTTTGGGGTTGCGTGGGGTGTGTTTGGGATAGAGAGATATCATCCTTGATCCGAATGTGTCGTGTGGGGTGTCATTTTATAGCTCTTGAGGTGTAGACCTAGATTTGGGGGATGTCCACAGCATCTGTGACGTCATCAGTACGAATAGTAGCGAAAGTGGGCATTTTGGGGAAGTGAAGAAAGGTATTTGGGGTAGAGAGGGATCATCCTTGGTCCGAATGCGTCGTGTACTGTGTCATTTTGTAGCTCTCGGGGTGTAGAAAAAATCGAGGAGTAGTAGACAAAGTGGGGGGGGGGAATTCGGAAGTGCTGACCATGCCCCTGGTGGGTTATATGCATATGGGTGTCATTTTGCAGCTGTCGGGGCGTAGACCCCCATTTGAGGGATGTCCACAGCATCTGTGACGTCATCGGTGACGTCATCAGTACGAGTAGTAGCGGAAGTGGGCATTTTGGGAAAGTGAAGGAAGGTGTTTGGCGCAGAGATGGACCAGCCTTTATTCTGGATGCTAGAACTTGGGTCAGTGTTTCCGTTTGGTTTAAATGATAATGTCAGTGGGTTCGGCAATGCTACAAACCGCCGTTCAAATATATCCAACATTACTCAACTAATTAAACCCCATCAACGGAGACAACGCAGCCATAGTTGGCGAAAGTTTAATAGTTCGATGATTCACGATCATATCACTTTGAATTACTTAGTGGGTTTAACTAACACATCCAATAGTATACATAGCTAACGTACAGTTCTGTATGCGTTACCTCTGAGAGCTTTAAATCAAATAGCCAGAGATATACAACAATCTGCGTCTTCAGGAAATATAATACCAAGATATACCGTATTTTCGGTTGTATCGTCCAGTGAACATAATCGAAACATCTCAAGATCGGATTTTCTTGAAACTCGACTACTTAGATAAAGAACTGGACATCATTAATTTACCTCGAGTCCTGAAAGATCCAGAGGTACGCAACGCTGTACCAAACTATTTTAAGTTCCCAAAACCTCCTTGCATTTCATATAAGTATACTAAATCTATAGCCACCAAAATATTCAATTACTCCAATGCTATCAAGGAGTTTGACTGAAACTTATACACGTCAGAAGGCTATAGTTGTGATCGTGAATCGTCGAACTTTATCTATACACCATGCAAACATATTGTGACTGATGACCTTGATGTGGTGAGTGATAAGGATCTGAAATTACTCCTGATGAAAGGACCTAAATATAGAGAGCCAAGAAGAATAAATCTGAAAGACGACCAGAAGATAGTCCTGTCTGCATTGGAACAGTTCGTTATTGATTGGTCTAAGCGAATAATATAATATTCAAATGTAAATATTGCTATTACCAGGTGCTAGTTGAAGAATTGAGTGTAGACATATCATCATCAAATACGTCTACTTACTCCCAAACTGCTTTTACCCTGGAAGATTTATTTAACAATCACAAAAAGTTTCTCAGGGAAAGAGGTATTTGCCTTCCAACCAATCATAACGACATACCAAAACTATACTGGACTCCCAAAATGCATAAATTCCCATACAAAGCTAGATTCATAGCTGGTTCTAGAAGCTGCACGGCCAAGCTTCTTTCAACCCTATTGACGATGGCCCTTCAGGAGGTAAAAGCATTTTGGGAAAGGTATTGCGCCACTATTTCTGAGAACTCTGGCGTTGAATGTATGTGGATATTGAAAAACTCAAAATGTCTTACGGAAGAACTTGATGCTAAAGATCACATACCGTACCGACATGTATCCACATGGGATTTCGCGACTCTCTATACTACAATCCCTCACCAGGGCCTTATTGACCGTATAAGTTCATTAATAGTATCTGTGTTCAAGAAAACTGATCGTAGATATATTAATGTCGGAAGTCATAAAGCATTCTTTAGCTCGACTACATACAAGAGATAGCATTCATGGGATGTATCTTTGTTTATCGAGTTGCTTGAATTTCTCATTAAAAATATCTATGTGAAATTTGGCAACACAATATATCAGCAGCATATAGGTATTCCAATGGGTACTAATTGTGCACCCCTGTTGGCTGACTTGTATCTGTTCTCTTATGAATATGACTATATGCAGGCGCTTTGAAAACCCGATCCATTCAAAGCCCGTTCCTTCTCATTCACTAAACGCTATATAGACGCTATATATATCTTCTCGCTGTGGATGATCGCTATATAAATAAGGCAGTGAAGGAAAAAATCCACCTTCACTGGATTTGAAGGAAACTACTGATAGCCCTACAGGCACATCATATTTAGATCTCTATCTCTATAAATATGAAGCGGGCATTCTCTCTCGTCGATTACAATTTCGACATCGTAAACTATCCCTTTCTGGACAGTAATATTCCAGTGGGACCTGCATATGGCGTATACATATCTCGCTTAGTAGCATTTGCTAGATCCTGTGTTAAATGTGACGATTTTAATCAACGTCACAAAACATTGTTGCAGAAACTTATGAAACAGGGCTATTCCATCAAGCGCCGCCACACAAAGTTTCTCAAATTTGGCGATACATATCGCATGCTGATAGCAAAATACGAACGTAGCGTGCAAGGTCTATAACGCTACGTTTCGTAACTTGTGTCTAATTTCGCTTTACCCGGGACTAGGGGCCGTATGAACCCATGTACTTCAAGATCCTCGTGGTACTCATATGAACAGTCACAACCAAAGCGTGACGGAGATACATCATTCTTTACATGACGACTTTACAACGAATATTATGGATCAAGAATACTGATCAGTGATACGGATTTGATATTTTTGGAGCATCGTGATGTCTTGCCGGCATCATTGAAAACTGTTGACCGCTTCTCTCTTGCAGGAAACAAGTCTATGTTTATGTATACTATGATTGTCTTTTTGAATTTAGTGCTAATACTGTTATATGGAATATGGAATAGGTCTTTGGATTATGGTCGCGGATATTCTCTAATGGACGACGGCTGGATTATGAATGGCGGACTAGACGCTTGTTATTTGTCCGAATGCGTCATTTTGTAGCTCTCGGAGTGTAGAAAAATCGGGGAATAGTAGACAAAGGGGGATATTCGGAAGTGCTGACCATGCCCCTGGTGGGTTATCAATCTAGGTAAACCAAGATGGTAAATCAGGGGAATACCATCTAGATGTAACGCTATGAAAACCTTGTGTGAAATGTTCGCCGATATTGTGCGAGATCGCATAATAAGCCATCACGACAATTTCTGACTTTTCTCTCTGTCAAATTCGCAATGATTGCCGTTTACTTCATGGAGATTAACATCTTCGCGCGGCCAAATCTTTTGATATTGTCTACCCCGCAACAAAGCCAGACTTTTCGGAGGGAGTAAACTCTTTGATCTGCACTTTTTACTATGTAGACCGTCTGGAAATGATGACATATTTGAATACTGTTTCCTGAATACTGAATACTGATAATGTTTATATATCAGTCCACGTGATACCGGGTTTAATTACTGTGGGCGTGATTTCAGCAAGCTAGCCACGTGATTGGCTAACAAATCTAGTTTCAGATTCGCATGGGATTTATAGAGGGCTGAATTCAGATATAGTATTCCGTGATATTATATTTGAGTTTACTGAGATTGGTGGGTTATATGCATATCAGTGCCTTAACGCCTATGTTTGTTTTCTGGGCATTGATGGGTTACATTTGGCCCCATCGAAGACCACTGATTGGCTACTTGCTCAGCCCATTCATTGACTAGCCAGATTGACTGAATCCCCACATATCCCAGATTGAGCCTTCATGCATTACGCTCACACAGAAAACACCAAAGACAGGGTATTGCGATCGCATTTTGTATTCAGTGAACAACAACAACGTAAGAGCAACAACGTGAAAACACTGTAGCCCAGGACAGGGGGCCTTACGTGAAAAAAAAGCCCAGAACGGGGCTTGTACATTGAAACGATGGGCGACCCAGTCATATACGAGTACGTCTCGGTCCCCGGTACTCGTCAAACATCTGTACGATGGTGAATACGGTTCTTTCCCGGCATCGATGGTACAGGTAAAACAAGCAATATTGTCCGAACACGCTATTGGTCAGGCTTTATAACGTTTTAGTATTCCAACACCACGTCTCTGTGCCTAAATCGGAATGGATGGGTAGCAGGCCGTACGGATCAAAGTATTCGCCCGGCTTTTCTGCCAAGTACACGGCCACTCAGTGTTGACCGGGCCGATCCATCGGGTCCGTGTTGAGAACGTAAGCAGCAGGATACACACGGTCTAATGGGAACACATCTGGGGCGAACATCCCTTGAAACACCTTCCGTGTCCACGGATCGTTTCGCAGCACAGTGGTTATCTGGTCTGTATCCATGTTAGGTGGCAGAGTCACACATGACGTTACGGCTTTTATCAATTTGAATGATGTTGTCAAACTCAACGTAGCAAATCACATTGATGGTTTTCGGTAAATGTGTCCAGAAATGGTGTTCCAAGCGTAAGTTACCTTTCCTGATGATCGCTGTCTGAGGTGGGCGTGAGATCGAAACAGAACAACGTGTACCCTTTACCGAAATCGTCTCAACTGATCATATTTCCCTCGTCTTGATTGATTTGTCCAGTTGCTGTGAAGAGGTTCAGATAGCTCCGGATGTAATTGCCCGTTCCGAAGCTAGGTTGTAAGGGCCGTGCCGGTATCTGTTGACCATCCACATGCAGGACCACGAACTTGATGTTGAACGCTTTTAGGTTGAACGGATTCCTCGAGATAGCCCCATTATAACTGACGTTCTTCACACAGGCTAGGGTTAAACGCCTGGGCAAATCTCCCAGGAACAGGTTTTCTTGATTGACAATCAAATTACCTTTAAGGGCGGAAAAGACCTTGGTCTGTACTCGTCGAATCGGGTATTGAGCTGGGTTTTTTCTCCAAGGCTCTGATGTGCCCCAATTGTACACCTGGGCTCGGTTTCGCTTTGCGTACAGACAGATTGGCGTCTTGGATCTAGTCGTATTTGGACATGTACTCCATTCAAGAGGTATCGGTCCTGCATGAATACGTCCCATCATATCGACCGAGTGACTCTCCGCAGTGAAATCCATTCTCTCCGTATTGCCGTCATTATCGGAACTCCATCTTGCCTGAGGTATCTCATTAGAACAACGGGGCTGTCAGATACGACTTTTTAGCGTCACGCCCGTACGATAACAGTGTCTTGCCGGCATCATTGAAAACTGTTGACCGCTTCTCTCTTGCAGGAAACAAGCCTATGTTTATGTATACTATGATTGTCTTTTTTAATTTGGTGCTAATACTGTTATATGGAATATAATTTCGATGTAGGCTCGGTACGGGTACGGGTACCAGTTTATAGTGGATGAGCGATATATCCACTTGCTGGTGTATCGAATGAAGCCAGAGATTCACTGGGCCCACGGGTGCATCTGCTTTGAGGACAGACCCATCTTTATTGGTGATTTTAGCTTTCACGTACAGGTACGTATGTGCTAAATCCAGGTAGGTCATATCAGCGTTGGTGATGGTGAATTCAATGGGGCCTGTGGGTGTAAATGCTGGAAAGGGGCAGATGTTCCACGCATTGGCCCTTTTCGGCACTGGTCTGAGTAGGTGGTACGGTCTATAAATCAAATTCACTGTTGGTAGAAGGACACGACTCGGCGTGGATGAAAGCTATATCTAAGAAAAGGTATCCTGGGTGTGCGTCGTCGCTGGGTCGGTCGTCGACTGGTGCGTGGTCTCGGTGGTGCAGGTTTTTTATTCCCTACGGTGCGTTGTGCTTTGGCGACTAAGACGCCTCCTGCTTATTTGGCTCGGCGTTTCCGTGCTTCTTTGGGTGCCCCTACGCCCAAGACGTCACCCGCGAATTGCAGTCCACTGCGTATCGCTTGTTTGCCGATCGCTTTGACCCCACGCGTCACCAACGGCAGGAACGTTTTGACGATGCCCCCGAGTATGTTCCCCAGCCCTTGTCCTCGTTGCATGCGTGTACCTGCAAAGACTGGAAAGCTAACCCCATAGTCCATATAGCTGCGTGGATCGCACTCGTAAGGCACCTTCATTATGCAAAGTGAACCGCTCGGACTTGACGGAAATGAAGTGTCAGCACGACTTTCCCACGCTCGAATGCAATCGGATGACCGCTGCCGTCTCTTATATCGATGATGATGTAGCTAATATCGATCTGACTGACCGGTAGATAAACGATGTGCTTGAAACTGTGGGTGACTTGATCTCCATACTTGCCTTTCACCGGGCAGGCGCGTAGTAGAGGTACGTTGCTGTCTCCGACAATATATGTATCAACCACGTCTGAGTAGATGTACAGGCCATCTCGCCGGTGGGGCCAGTGTACCCCTGTAGATCGAGACCCAGTATTTGCTGTAGGGTAGGACTGATTTCGACACTCACGTCGGAGCTGAGAGTGAGACAGGCCTTGTCGCTGTGTGGGTTGTAATCGAAGTCCACATGATTTTTGAAGGGAAAGGTTTTGATGGGTTTTGAAGTATCCGTGACGTCTCGTAGAGACTTATAATGCATCAGACTTCTCAATCCTTGCATGAACTCCTTGGGGGTATCGTATTGGCCTTCGGTTAGGGTGAGTCGGTTTTTTTGTCCTTCGTAGGTCACCTCGTACCACACTTCACCGGCTCGCACGTTGTACCAGGAGTAAGGGTATTGGATATCCACGAGTACACATTCCCCGCGTCCAGGTAAATGAAACGGTTGCGGTAACTGGGTCACGTACTTGGTGAAGGTGTTGTCACAAACACATCGAGCGAACTGTTACTTGGTAGGGTGAGGTAAAACATGACGAATGAGCTTTCCTGCTGCTGCTCAAGGGTTTAATACTTCTCCCAGACCTTGGGCGCTAATCGTCGTGATGGTGGCGGTGACTTGCTACGCAAGTCCAGCGCTGGGGGTTCCCCACCAATTCCTGTGGTACATGCATGTCTTTAAGGCCTTGAGCAAAGACCTCCCGTCCTCGACGATCCGTGTGCGACCTGCGTTGGCGCATCATATCAATCACTAAATCCGTCATGTGGGTACCGGACCACCTGATTCTGTACTAGTAGTTCGCCTTTGTCATTCCAAGTCATGCTAGGATTCTGTTTCGTCCGTTGTAATACCAGGCCAGCTCGTTTCTTGAACGATGCAGGTACACTCTTCAGCTCTTCGTCTTCGACCCACTGTGTGGCTGTGGGTGGTACCCCTGGTAATGGCGGCTGTTGGAGTGGTGCTGAGATCGGTGGTGTGTCGCGTGATGGTGGTGGTGCTGCTGCTGGGATAGAGAGGGTTTTGTATTGGTTCATGAACGTCATGTATCGTTGAAGCGTTTCATTGTACTGTTGTACTTTCTCACTGTCGCTTAACCCCGGTCGTTGTAAGATCTGACGCATCTCTTCTTCGAGGGGGTTTATCGTCTTCACCGTAGAGGGTACGGGGTACGGTGATTGGAGGTTTTGAAGGTGTCGAGGTTCGATGAGGACAATTTTTTTCGTGTGGTTCATTGTCGGCCGAACAGTCCACCAAATACAGGACCCCGTCACGGAATCGGCCAACGGTGCTAAGATGGCCCCGATAAAGCCGCCTTTCTGTAACACTCTTTTCTGTTGTGCTTGAGAGACTAGCTTCTGGACTAGGGTTCGCAGACCTGTCTCATGCTTGGCCAACTTGATCCTCTGAGCCGGAGTCAGTGGTGCGTTGCCTTTTAAGATATTGAGTCCAATCTCGCACAGACAGCACACGAGAGCAGGGTCCGCATAGCGTACAATGGTTCGAACCAACTCGGGTGGGGCCGATCAAGATCTATGACACGTACACGGGGTGTCGGAGCGTGCTTCCGTACTCGTGCAGACATCATGTACAACTAATGCTAGAACCCACAATCCTGCCTGTTTATCCACCTACCTCGTGAATATTGAACAGAGACAAAAATTCAACCATGATGTTGTATTAATTCTTTTATTATTCCCATGACTAAACACACATACCCCAGCTGGGGGAGCTGCTGTGGGTGCGTTTACATTATTTTTGCATGTACACGTGGTGGGTCTCTCCGGGAAAGATACCGGTCCGTAGTCGAAGGTGGTCGGGAGTGGCTTGCTTCAGGTCGAAGAGCATATACCCGTGCTGAGGAGTTATCGCATCTTTAAAGGCTTCCAACGCAAACGCAGTGCGTCCAGGGTACATCTGTCTCACCAGGTGCAGCAGTTGAGTGGTATCTCTCGGGTTTTTGAAGACCACCAGTTAGTTCCTGATGTTCCTGTGCTCCTTGTTATTACTGAATAGATTCTGCACAATGTAGATGATGCTCAACCGTCGATGATGGCTGCCTTTCGTAAAGAGTTGGGTGACTCGGGCATCCGTCTCCGCCATTAGATCATCGAGAACCACCAAAGTGTCCAGTTCCAAATCGGCCAGGTTGGGTAGGCCTTCCACGAACGTGATGTGGGGTATTGCTACATACGCCGCTTGCCATTCTCCTTAACACCACATGACCCGCGCAATGGGTGGGGTGATCGGCCCTGCGATGACGCAGGTGAAGGGATGTTGCCACCGGGGGTGAGTGATTCAACGTGTATCCGCTTTCGTGGGAACCCGCTCTTGTAAATTTGGCACGAGTGAACTGGGGTCGTCGGTGCGTCGAGCTCCGGTACCGTTGTCGATGGACGCTCTCTGCGCGTGGTCGTACTGGACACCGCAATACTTGGTGTAGGTGCTGATGTGGACTGTGTGCTCGGTGTGGAGCTCGAGGTTGATTTGGACTGTATTCTCGGTGTGGTGGTGAATGGGGTGGTTTCGATCACGGGGTTGACTGGTGTAGAGAAGGTCTGTAGAAAGGCTAGGCTAGGCTTGCACTCTCGTTGGTGTTCTCGGTTGGTTAACTAGAGAGGTGAGGTACACGACGTCGTAAAACACACCGCCGTACAACACACCCAGCAGGGTTACCAATGTCACCACAAAGCCCACTTGCGCTTTGCTCGTTTTGGGAAACGTAATGTTCAGAGGCGGTCGTTGTTTGTCCATAGCTGTTCATGATCGAGCGTGGGATGAACGATGACGGTAGTGATGTATGGCTTTATAGCCGTTTTGGTTAGCTGGGACCCAGGAATTGAACGAGCTGGGCCAGCATTGCTCTTTCACGAGATGCATCGTCTTAATTCGCCGTCGCTCCGTTTTCACGATACGCTCCACAATGTAGTAGTCTTGCTTTGTTTTCACCACGGGCTGTAATTCTACGTCGTAAAACGCCCCTTACAACGGTTTCCCTTGAAGATCTTCCAGTTCATAGACAAGTGGTTGTCGGGGTAGGTGCCGTTTAATCAGGAAGTGCGCATCGCTCCAATTGGGGAGATAACTCTTCTCGAACTTACCATTGATTTTACTAATGCATACAGGGTCGCTGACTTTGAACACCTTCTTCGGTCGTCGTTGCGATTGCATGGGGTACAAGATACGCCGGACTTGGGCTTCGTTGCGTTGGGTAACGGTAATTGTGGCTCTCTGTATACTCCGGTGATAGACTCGATTGCAACCACACATAAGTTTCGGGAGAAGATCGATGTACCGCCGTGTATACTTGTACGTGTAATATTTGTACATGCGACCTTTGAATGTCCTATTGAACCTTTCCACAAGGGATGCCATCGTCTCGTACGTGTGAAAAAAGAAGACCTTGTGAGCTTTCAGAAACTGTTGGAAGGGCCTGTTGAGGAATTCCGTGCCTTCGTCGGTTTGCAAATACAAGGGTTTGGGCCAGGTTTTGAAGATGTCCTCCAACGCAGCTACGAGAATCGCTCCTGTTTTCGCCCGGATGGGTATCACCCACGCATACTTAGACAGGATTATCGATGCACGTAAAGATATATCGATTCCCATCGTTGTGTTTGGCAAACGCACTCATATCGACCAAATCTGCCTGCCATTGGGCTTCTATACCACCCACGATGACCCGGTTTCGTGGGAATTGACGGCGGGCAGCTCGAAGTAAGGTATAGGTGTCTTGTTGTTTGAACAAATCTCGGACTTGCGACAGACGAACGCCTTGGGTTTGAGCGGTTCGATAGACGGCAGACAATGCACTATATGCCGCCGGACTGTCGGGACTGTAGTATAAGTTATCCAACACCTTCTCCCAGCGCTTCATGGTGATGGCTGATAATGGACCCGGAGAGTATCGTTTATTTATTACGAGGTCTCATGTTCGGGTTCTATCACCGTTGTATATATCCTAGGTTGACTGAGTCTAGCCTGGTAATCAATGGCATCGTCGTCTGGCTCCGCTTCATTGCTAGGTTTGATCAGTTGTTCATTTGGTTCTGCCGCCGCGTCACGCAGGAAACGAGCCCAGCCCAACTGAACGGGTGACCGCTCGTCCGGTGTAAACAGCTGGTCCACAATAGGCACCACTTCCTCGAAGGCTGTCCACAGATCGGGGTCTAGGTTGAAACTTTGCGTATGATCGTGGTAACGCCCTAGGCGTGCGAAGAAGTGTCGATGGTGTACCTAGATGGCATTGTCTATGTGGATGAGGTCCCCGTCGAGCTCACCGCTCAACACCCGTTTAAATTTTGTCCAGCCGTCACGGTGTAGGGCAACCGTATTCGATACGGTCTCAGGTTCCGACCAGCAAATTTTACGGTCTTCCACGATGGTGACTTTATCCTAATAGACGTGTAACCCCACCTCAGGAGTAAGGGGAAAGATGGCTTGTAGGACTGGTGACATGGTTGGCGAAATGCCGAAGGGTGAATGATACGCCAAAAACTTGTGACTAGGGGGAGATAACTCCGGGCTGTCAGCTGACCCAGAAGTGACCACTGTGCATCATTATTAATATCCGCTATTATAAAAGGGGTGGGGGGATCTGGACTCTTATTGAACTAAAAACTTTGCATATGACCTCTGTGACATCAAGATCTTGAAATAACGTCACAGCGGTCACGTGGTTGCCATGGTGACGTCAAAGAGTGACGTCACTTTCGGTTCCTGTCACGTGACCGAAAGTAACCTTTGACCCCCGGCGCTGCAACGTTTGGTCACGTGACCCGAAGCCGGGGTCAAAGGTCACTTCCAGTCACGTGACCGGAACCGGAAGGGACGTCACTCTGTGACGTCACCATGGCAACCACGTGACCTCTGTGGCGTCATCTCATTTGCAAAAATACGATCCAAGATCCACTTTATATGCTACTATTGGGGTGTGACGTTTTGGGATCCCATGTTAAGAATCGGGATAATTTACCTAAGTGACTCACATTACTACCGATGATCTACTGCTGTATTAAACAGTAATTACGTTCTGTAAAAGTTCACATTTCCTTCCCTGTATCAACTATGCGTACATATTGGTATATCGTTAGTAGTATACAGCATTGATATTCACGTAAGTTGATCTTTGACCTCTGTGGAGGTCGCTTAGAGATAGGGAGGTAAAAGTTCAATGAGTGCACTTGAGCTGACCTGTCTCTGACTTTGGATCATGTTTAGACATGTTAGGGCTGGGTTTTTCCATTACTGGGAGTGCGCATGTGTATGACGTCACTTCCGGTCTGCGTGAATCGGGCGTGACCTATGCATGTACTGACTTGTATTTTGGGGTTTATCCATCACAAGGGGATCACGTGATAGTTCAAGGTCATATTGAATGATAGGAATGCATGTACTGACCTGTTCATCCGAGGAGGAACACGGACTTTATCTCTAAACTAGGAGAAAAATCCTATCAGCCCTATCCAAAAGGGTTAATATCGGTCCCCGGGCTTATCGGGGCCTGCTGAGAGAGGTAGGGTGGGGGAGCGGGTGTATGTAAAATCAGGATTTTTTCCGAAAATATAAAAAACGGAACACGGACTTTACCCTACAATAGGGGAAAACCCCTATCAGCCCTATCCCAAAGGGCTAATATCGGTCCCCGGGCTTATCGGGGTCTGGGTGCATGGGTGGGTGCATGTAAAATGAGGATTTGATCCCGAAAATATAAAAAAAAACGGAACACCGACTTTACCCCTACAATGGAGGAAAACTCCTATCAACCCTATCGGTACCAGACCACTATTAAAAATAGTGCCGATTCGTTAACCCCTTTAGGCAACCTCTGCCAGAGAAGTGAATTGTTTTCAATATTTTTTCCAGTCTCTGTTGCGAGGAATAATTGGAGTCCAGTGGTAGGTGATTGGAGTGTGGTATATGTTTGGTTCCGCTGTGAGTTTGATTTTAGTTTAAGGCCTAATAAGGATTTGCTAAGAGGGACTCTTAAAAGTCTTAAGAGAAAAAAGGCAAAATTATGATGTCATTTGTAGGAGCGCTCATAACTCAAAATTTCAATGGGCGACCCCCGTCAAGAAGTCAGTCCGGTTGTAGTACTTGAATTAAAGTACTTCTGGCCGAAATATGGAAGTCGAGACTTGATTAATGAATCGAGGAGATGCAATTACGTTAACAGTTTTTAACATTGCCGCCAATGTAAATTTTAATAGTGGTCTGGACCCTATCCAAAGGGGCTAATATCGGTCCCTTGCTTATCGGGATCTGCCTGTCAAGTTATGGGTGGGTGCATGTAAAATGAAGATTTGACCCCGAAAATATAAAAAGCGGAACACGGACTTTACCCCTATAATAGGGGAAAACTCCAATTAACCCTATCCAAAAGGGCTAATATCGAGCTCATCGTGGCTTGCTGAGAGAGGCAGGGTGGGTGTATGTAAAATGAGGATTTGTCCCCGAAAATATAAAAAGCGGAAGACGGACTTTACCTCTACAATAGGGGCCTGTATACGGGAAAATGCTTATATGGGGTATGGGGGGTGTCATTTTTTTATTTTACTATGGGTTGGTTGGTCTTGTTTTTCACGACTCGCCATGAAAAACACGATGGGAAGGGTCCCGGAGCTAAGCGGTGAATTTTTTTTTTAAAGTACCGGATAGGTCTGTATATAGGCTCATACTGGCTATGGGGTTATAGCCACATCATATTTAGATCTATATCTCTATAAAAAATGAAGCGGGCATTCTCTCTCGTCCAATCTATGACAAAGGAGATGATTACAATTTCGAGATCGTAAACTATCCCTTTCTGGACAGTAATATTCCAGTGGGACCTGCATATGGTGTATACATATCTCGCTTGGTAGCATTTGCTAGACCCTGTGTTAAATGTGACGATTTTAATCAACGTCACAAAAGATTGTTACAGAAACTTATAAAACAGAGCTATTCCACCAAACGCCTCCACTCAAAGTTTCTCAAATTTGGCGATATATATCGCATGCTGATAAAAAAAATACGAACGTAGCGTGCAAGATCTATGGCGCTAAGTTTCGTAACTTGAGTCTAATTCCGCTTAACCCGGGGCTAGGGGGTATGAACCCATGTACTTCAAGGTCCTCATGGTACTCATAGGAACAGTCACAATCAAAGCGTGGCTGAGATACATCATTCTTTAGATGACGACTTTACAACGAGTTATGGATTAAGAATGCTGATCAGCGATACGGATTTGATATTTTTGGAACATCATGTCTTGCCGGCATCATTGAAAACTGTTGACCCCTTCTCTCTTGCAGGAAACAAGCCTATGTTTATGTATAGTATGATTGTCTGTTTGAATTTGGTGCTAATATTGTTATATGGAATAGGTCTTTGGATTATGGACGCGGATATTCTCTAATGGACGACGGCTGAATTATGGATGACGGACTAGACGCTTGTAATAGGTCCATACTGGGAAATTCACACATGTTCATTGTGATATGGATTGCTTGGTCTTGTTTTTCTCGTCTCACCATGTAGAACACGATGGGTAGTGTCCCGAAGTTAAGCGGTGCATTTTTTTAAAAGACCGGGTAGGTCTGTATATAGGCCCATACCGGCTATATGGGGGTAATGGGCCATACAGAGAAATCCACACATCTTCATTGCGATATGGGTTGTTTAGTCTTGTTTTTCACAACTCACCGTGTAGAACACAATGGGAGGGGTCTCGAAGGTAAGCGGTATTTTTTTCGAAAAGTACGGGTTAGGTCTGTATATAGGCCCATATAGGTCCATACTGGGTGGACGGTTTGGGGTCTAGGTGAGCCCTTAATGGTCCCATGGTGTCGTATGCGATCTTATTTTGAAGCTCTCGGGGAGGTTGTCAATATTTTGCGCATGCGCAGTCTGGCCGTAGTATAGAAAGCAGCCATTTTGGGGATGCGTGGAGGTGTGTTTGGGGTAGAGATGGACCACCCTTGGTTCGAATGTGTCGTGTGGGGTGTCATTTTGTAGCTCTCGGGGTGTAGACCCCGATTCGAGGAATGTACACGTCATCGGTGACGTCATCAGTACGAGTACTAGCGAAAGTGAGCATTTTGGAAAGTGAAGGAAGGTATTTGGTGTAGAGATGGATCATCCTTGGCCCGACTGCGTCCTGTGGGGTGTCATCTAGTAGCCTTCGGGGCGGAGACCCCGATTTGAGGGATGTCCACAGCATCTGTACGTCATTGGTGACGTCATCAGTACGAGTATTAGCGAAAGTGGGCATTTTGAGGCAGTGAAGGAGGGTACTTGGCGTAGAGATTGACCATCTATATCTGCCATACATTGTACCATATCTTTGCTGTACTACACCATATCTGTCCTGTATTATACCAAATCTGTGCTGTATTATAGCACATCTGTCCTGAATTATACCATATCTGTGGTGTATTATACCACATCTGTCCTGTGTTAAACAATATCTGTCCTGTATTATACCAAATCTGTCCAGTATTGTACTGTATTTGTCCTCTATGCCATATTTGTCCTGTATTATACCAAATCTGTCCTGTGTTATACAGTATCTGTCGTGTATTATACCAAATCTGTGCTGTAATATACCAAATCTGTGCTGTATTATACAGCATCTGTCCTGTATTAAACCAAATCTGTGCTGTATTATACCATATCTATCCTGTATTGTACCTTATATGTCCTGTATTATACAATATATGTTCTGTATTATACAATATTTGCCCTCTATTATACCATATCTGTGCTGTATTATACCATATCTGTGCTGTATTATAGCATATCTGTGCTGTATTATACCATATCTGTGTTGTGTTATACCATATCTGTCCTGACTTACACCATATCTATGCTGTATTATACCATATCTGTCCTGTGTTATACAATATCTGTCCTGTATTATATCGGTCCCATATTGTACCATATTTGTCCTCTATTATACAATATATGTACTGTATTATATCAAATCTGTGCTGTATTATACAGTGGCTGGCCTGTATTGTACCATATATTTCCTGTATTATACCATATCTGTCCTGTACTATACAATATTTGTACTTATTATACAATATTATACCATATCGGTCATGCATTATACCATATCGTTGCTGTATTATACCATATCTGTCCTGCATTATACCAAATCTATGCTGTATTTTATCATAACTGTCCTGAATTATACCATATCTGTGCTGTATTATACCATATCGGTCCTGTGTTATACAATATCTATCCTGTATTATACCAAATCTGTCAGGTATTGTACCATATTTTTCCTCTATTATACCATATATGTTCTGTATTATACCGAATCTGTGCTGTATTATACAGTATCTCTGCTGTATTATACCAAAGCTGTGCTGTATTATACCATATCTGTCCTGTGTTGTACCATATATGTCCTGTATTATACCAAATCTGTGCTGTATTATACAATATTTACCCTCTATTATACCATATCTGTGCTGTATTATACCATATCTGTCCTGAATTATACCATATCTGTGCTGTATTATGCAATATCCGTCCCGTGTTGTACAATTTCTGTCTTGTATTATAGCAAGCCTGTCCTGTACTGTACCATATTTGTCCTGTATTATATAATATATGTATATATTGCAGCATATAGGTATTCCAATGGGTGCTAATTGTGCACCTCTGTTGGCTGACCTGTATCTGTCCTCTTATGAATATTGTTACGTCTAAACGATAATAGAAAGACGCAACAGAAAGATTTGTGAAGTCGAGTATTAACAGCAAATTATGTATTTACAATACTAAAATCATATACAAATTAAGTTAGATCAATATAGCAAACAAACGTCAAATAAAATCTTACTGTTCAATGTTATACAAGTGTATCTCTCGTAGGTCGTATCAACGTACAAATCTCTATACAGTTCGTGACGGGTAGATATCGCGTTCCTGTATCTCCACAGTCAATAACGCTCAGCTGTTGTCCAGTTTGGTCAGTTCAATCACGTAGACTCTCTAACAGCAAATAATAACAAATGTATACCTTCATCCCAGTCTTTTTCAGTGTCAAAATAATAAGTCCTAATCATGTTCTTTAATGTTTGGTGGAATCTTTCTAATGCGCCTTGGCTTTCTGGGTGGTATGCAGACGATTTGTACTGCTTTATTCCCAATTCATGCATGACTTGTTGAAAAATCCCTCACGTGAAATTAGATCCCTGATCAGACTGAACTGACCGGGGTATGCCGACAAGTGTGAAAAACTTAACTAAGGCCTTAACAATAGTTTTTGCCTTAATATTCCGTAAAGGAATGGCCTCAGGGAACCTAGTTGAAGCACACATGATTGTTAACATGTATTGATTGCCTGACTTTGTTTTTGGTAATGGACCGACACAATCTATAATCACCCTACTAAAGGCTTCCCCAAATGCAGGAATTGGTTGTAGAAGGGCCTTCGGTATGGTTTGGTTTGGTTTTCCTACCATTTGACATGTGTGGCATGACCTACAAAATTCAGCAACATCTTTCTTCAAATTTGGCCAATAGAAATGATTTAGAATTTTGTATTATGTTTTGTTAACACCTAAATGGCCTGAAAGAGGTGTTTCATGGTCTAGTCTGAGGATATCTAAACGATATGACTTTGGTACCACAATCTGATACTTAACTGCCCACTCATCATCAGGTGACACATCTGGCGGTCGCCATTTGCGCATAAGAACACCATTCTTACAAAAGTAACACACAGGCTCTTGAGTTACATCACACTCATCCACTGCCTTGTCAAATAACTTGGAAATGTCCTCGTCACTATGCTGTTTATTAACCAGCTGTGATTTTGAAATTTTGTCATTAGAACATTCCAATTTGCTATCCAAATGTGGCTTATCAGCCTCATCATTTAAACACACAAAGGTGTCAGCCAAACAAACGTCATCGATGACGTCATCTTTAAGAGACTTTTCAGACTCTTCGGCCAATTTACTCATGGCTCTGGTAACTGCACAAGCAGGATACAAACTTTGAATTTCGTCTTCAACTGGATCATTAATCCGATCCAACCAAGGCTTGTCAGTTACAATCGGGTTAACCCCGACCTTATCTCCCGCAAGGTCATTGCTAAGAAGTAATTGAACACCCTCAAACGGTACACTACCTTTAATACCCACCGTAACAGGTCCAGAAATCAAGTCGGAAGACAGATGAATGTTATGGAGCGGAACGGATGTATAATTTACAGAATCTACCCCTTTAATCAGGACATTACTGCCTGCAGATGAAGAATCAGAAAACAGTCAAATATCTGCCAACAGAAGCGACTGGGACGCGCCCGTATCTCGCAAAATCTTCACAGGAGTGGCATTAGAAAAATCACTTGAAAGTGACACAAAACCATTGTGGATAAATGGTTCAAATATCTCCATAACAGGATTTGAAAAACTGTCAACCTCATCCTTGATAGAACTAATAGGAACAGTGTCCTTGGCCATCTTAACGTCATATACATGAACGTCACTAACCTGCTTGGGTAAAGATCTTGAAGTGAGGAACCACTAGGCTTTTGAAAGGCTTGATCTTGTTGTCTTCGCTTCAATTTAAAGCAGTTAGCCATCAAGTGGCCGTCCTCTTTACAGTAGCTGCAAACGGGAGACTTATTTTGAGTGTTAAAAGTGGGTGACTGAGACTTTGTGTTTGACCTTTGACCTTTGTAACTGGGGTTAAATGTTTCAGGCCTTGAAAAAGAACTGGATTTGTTATCTGAGACGTTAGACTGGAATGAACTTGGCTTAACAGCATTGGCAAATGATAATTTGTGTGTCAGAGCGTATTCATCAGCAAATCGGGCTGCTTCGTCTAAAGTGTTGGCATTCTTTTCATCAAGAAATGTTCTAATATCACCATGGATACACCTTTTAAATTCCTCTACTAGCATAAGCTGTCTAAGGTTTTCAAAGTTGTTGTCAATTTTAACCGAAGCACACCACATATCAAATAATTGTTCTTTTGAACGAGCAAATTCTACATGAGTCTGAGAGTTTTCTTTTTCACAACTACGAAACTTTTGTCTGTAGGCTTTAGGAACTAATTCATAACCTTTGAGGATTAAATCCTTCACCATATCATAATTTGATGCTTGCTCTACCGTCAATTGGGTGTAAATGTCCCTTGCCCTTTCCGATCGAAACACTTTGAAGAAGTAAACTCCAATTTTCTTTCGACCAGTTTAAATTTTCAGCAATTTTCTCAAAATGCAGAAAATATTTATCAACTTCTTTTCCCTGAAATGGTGGGACGAGACGTATTTGTCGCGCTGCATCAAATTTCGATTGTGACTGTACAGGAGCATGTGTAGGAGGATCCGTTCGCGATTGTAATTCTAAATGTTTTATTTCTAACTGAAAGTGTCTTTCTTTCTCTTCCTCTCTTTCCGCTTTTTCTAACTGTTCCCTCTCTAACTGAAACTATCTTTCTTTCTCTTCTCTTTCTCTCTCTAATGCTCTTTCTTTCTCTTCTCTTTCTCTCTCTAATGCTCTTTCTTTCTCTCTTTCCTCTTTTCTAATTCTAATTTCTTTAATTCCAGCTGATTTTGTAATTCTAATTTCTTTATTTCCAAATAATCAGCAGTTTCCTCAGATAAATCAAAATCACTTTCATTCCAAATTTGTTTACTAACAAAATGTTTAATAATGAATTTCTGAATTTCTTGCTTTCTCCAAGATGTTTTAACTTTAATTTGTAGGAATTTACCCAGCGCGAACAAATCCTCTTTGCGTAGTTCGTCAAATTCCTCCTGACCAGGTTTTGAAGCAAGCTGAGCTGGGTCGAAAGACATGCTGATAATATACTACTACTCGACTTCACAAATTCAGACAATGTATCGATTTAGAACTATGTTGCAACGCTGGAATGTAAACAAAGCTCCCGGACAGGTCCCCAATTTCTGTTACGTCTAAACGATAATAGAAAAACGCAAAAGAACGATTTGTGAAGTCGAGTATCAACAGTAAAATATTTATTTACAATACTGAAATCATATACAAATTAAGTTAGGTCAATATAGCAAACAAACGTCAAATAAAATCTTACTGTTCAATGTTATACCGGTGTATCTCTCGAAGTTCGTATCAACGTACAAATCTCTATACAGTTCGTGACGTGTAGAAATCGCGTTCCTGTATTTCCACAATCAATAACGCTCAGCTGTTGTCCAGTTTTCGTCAGTTCAATCACGCAGATAATACACAGCGGTCGAACACAGTCAACAGGAATATATAATCCAGCAGTCAGTTATTTCAGGCAAATGTTAGTCAATAGTAACAGTGATGATGCACCCACGTAAGTCGTTCGAATCTCCTCCTCGATCACTAAACTTCGAGCAATTTATACTTTATCGGGAATTCGAGATTATTCTATCAGATCAAGAAACTTCCATCGGTACAACAATGACGTAAGATTTAACCCAGATACGATTACAAGAACTACGAGAAAGTTCAACATAATTAACCCATATAAACAAGTGCTTTCTCATCTCATAAACGTCCATAGTAAACAACTATATTGACAGTCTATATGTGCAAATGGCGCTCAAGTATAACTGCCGCCAATATTCTGGGTTCTTGATGCATGAACAGATGGCGCTACGCACAAACCCCTTAGGGCCATTTGCAATATAGAATCTTCGAAAAAAACACGAGACGGATGACACATAATTCACTCACGATAAATCGGTCACGATTAGAGAAAATTCCAGATCATAACCACAGAACAGAAGGTTAACAAATCCAAAGCCCGTTCCTTCTCATTCACCAAACGCTATATAGACGATCTTCTCGCTGTGGATGATCGCTATATAAATGACGCAGTGAAGGATATATATCCTTCACTGGATTTGAAGGGAATTACAGACAGCCCTATAGGCACATCATATTTAGATCTATATCTCTACAAAAATGAAGCGGGCATTCTCTCTCGTCGAATTGATGACAAAAGAGATGATTACAATCAACGTCACAAAACATTGTTAGAGAAACTTATAAAACAGGGCTATTTCACCAAACGCCTCCTCTAAAAGTTTCTCAAATTTGGCGATACATATCGCATGCTGATAAAAAATACGAACGTAGCGTGCAACATCTATGGCGCTACGTTTCGTAACTTGTGTCTAATTCTGCTTAACCCGGGGCTAGGGGCCGTATGAACCCATGTACTTCAAGATCCTCGTGGTACTCATATGAATAGTCACAATCAAAGCGTGGCCGAGATACATCATTCTTTAGATGACGACTTTACAACGAATTATGGATTAAGAATACTGATCAGCGATACGGAGTGGATATATTTGGAACATCATGATGTCTTGCCGGCATCATTGAAAACTGTTGACCGCTTCTCTCTTGCAGGAAACAAGCCTATGTTTATGTATACTATGATTGTCTTTTTGAATTTGGTGCTAATACTGTTATATGGAATATGGAATAGGTCTTTGGATTGTTGACGCGGATATTCTCTGATGGATGACGGCTGAATTATGGATGACGGACTAGGCGCTTGTAATTATACCAAATCTGTGCTGTATTATACAGTATCGGTCCTGTATTATTCCAAATCTGTGCTATATTATACGATATGTGTCCTGTATTGTACCATATATGTCCTGTATTATACATTATATGTTCTGTATTATACAATCGGATAGCGGTTGTCGTGAATAATAACAAGTTCAGCAATGTTCATACAATTTATTATCCCCAATGTTACATCATACACAGGCTGGGGTTTGCCGCCCTGGCCATGTTTAGTATGTTGGCAGCAAAACAAATTGACATATGAAACACCATGTGTCATTATCACGGGGAGATCACGTGATAGTTCAAGGTCATATTGAATGATAGGAATGTACTGACCTGTTCATCCGGGGTTTACATCCGGGGACTTATATCCGAGTATTGGGGGTGCGTGGAGGGATGCTTAGAGTAGAGATGGACTACTGTTGATCCGAATATGTCGTGGGATGTGTCATTTCGTAGCTCTCGTGGGTGTAGATCCCGATTTGAGGGCTGTCCACAGCATCTGTGGCGTCATCGGTGACGTCATCAGTACGAGTAGTAGCGAAAGAGGGCATTTCGTGTGAGTCAAGGAAGGTATTTGGGGTCTAGGTAGGCTACTATTGGGCCAAATGTGTCGTGGGATGTGTCATTTTGTAGCTCTCAAGGATGTCCATAGCATCTGTGACGTCATCAGTGACGTCATCAGTACGAATAGTAGAGAAAGTGGGCATTTTGGAGCTGTAAAGGAAGGTATTTGATGTAGAGATGAACCACTATTGGTCCAAATGCGTCGTGTGGGGTGTCATCTTGTAGTTCTCGTGGTGCAGACAACCATTTGAGGGATGTTCATGTCATCTGTGAGGTCATTTGTGACGTCATCAGTATGATTAGTAGTGAAAGTGGGCATTTTAGGGCAGTGAAGGAAGGTATTTGATGTAGAGATGGATCATTCATATCTTTCGTGCATTATACTATATCTTTGCTGTATTATACCATCTGTCTTGCATTATACCAAATCTGTGCTCTATTATACCATACCAGTCCTGAATTATACCACATCTGTGCTGTATCATACAATATCTGCCCTGTGTTATACAATAACTGTCCTGCGTTATACAATATCTGGCCTGTATTGTACCATATATGTCTTGTATTATACAATATACGTTCTGTTTTTATACCATACATGTCCTGTATTATACAATATCTGTTCTATTTTATACCAAATCTGTGCTGTATTATACAGTATCTGTCCTGTATTATAGCCAGTTTGTGCTGTATTATACCATATATGTTCTGTATTATACAATATTTGTCCTAAATTATACCATATCCGTCCCGCATTAAACCATATCTGTGCAGTATTGTACCATATCTGTTCTGTGATTGCGATATCTGTGCTGTATTATACCAAATCTCTCCTGTGTTATACCATATCTGTGCTGTATTATACAATACCCGTGCTGTAATATACCATATCTTTCCTGCATTATACCATATCTGTCCTCTACTATGCCAAATCTCTCCTGTGTTGTACCATATCTGTTCTGTATAATACCATATTTGTCCTCTATTATACCATATATCTTCTGCATTATACCAAATCTATGCTGTATTGACCCGAGGTGGAGACCACGACTTGAGGGATGATAAAGTCATCTATGACGTCATCAGTACGAGTAGTAGCGAATGTGGGCATTTTGAGACAGTGAAGGATGGATTAGTAGTATAAAAACGCATTTCGAGTCCTATTGACCCTGCGGCGCAATGCGCAATGAGTGTATGCGCGCAAGTGTGTGTGTGTGTGTGTGTGTGTGTGTGTACGTGTGTGTGTGCATGTGTGTGTATGTGGGTGCGTGTGTTTGTATGCAAGTGTGTGTATGCGTCTGTGTGTGTATGTATGTATGTGTGTGTGTGTGTGTGTGTGGATGTGTGTGTCGCTGTATGCAGGCGCACGCTCCGGTCGTGCACGTTGTACCCTATAGCCCGTAGGGTATATATGGTACAATATAACATGTCCATGCATATCTATGCACATGTACTATGTGCCTGTACATGCAATCTGTTCATGTACATATACTGTCAATATACATGTTTCCTGTCCATCTACGTGTACACTGTGCATCTCATTCGACATGTATTCTGTTCACGTCCATGTATACATACTCTGTTCAAATCCATGTACATACTCTCTGTCCATGTCACTGTATAGCTGGATTATTGCGGAATGCGACGTTAAACCTTAATTCTCTCCCCTCTCTCTCGCAATGAACATGTACTCTGTACAATGTCGCATGTAGAGAATGAGAACAACAACAGCAAGGATGACAGGTCAATCATTTTATTTTCCCCTCCGGTACATCATACCCAAGGTGGGGGAGCCGCGTTGGATATGTTTACAATACAAGCAGCCTCTTGTCCAATCAGAGGCCGCCATTTGCATCTGTCATATTCGTTCCTGTCCGTTAGATGTATTATCGACTGCTCTTGTCCAATCACAAGTCGCCATTTCAGAAAGTTCCATCTTCGTCCATGTTCGCTCTGAACCGTTTGTTCTAATCGTCGTCAGGCAGGCCAGGATACCGTTGAGCCAACATATCATCAAATAGTTGTTTGCGCTTTCTGAACCCGGAAACACAGGAACCCGGATGTACCCGGATGTAAAACTCCCCGGATGTAAAAGTTCCCGGATTTTCAATTAACTTCGCCCACTGGAAAATCTCCTCTCTCCTCGTGCAAAGATCACACGCGGCCAAGGGTACACCTTCAAGGCAGATCACGCATCGCTGGCGATGTAGCGGAGATGTCCGGGCTCTCCCCTGGTTGAGCTGTAACCCACACTGAAGAAATCATCTATCATTTCCATAGTTATGGGTGGGTATCTTTTGGTAACTCGTTTTGGGAGTCGAGCGGGAACCGGGAACTTTTCGTCAATCTCCATCGATTGCTCGTCTGCCTTGGAATTGACTGGCTTTTCCATTTGATCGGGTCCGGTACAGGTTGTGAGAAATGTACATCTAACATGCGTGTTTCCGGGGAGGTGACCATACAAGCGACCAATCAGAAGCCATCTTTCCAGGAAATAATCTTCGTTCAGTATAACCTAAACTTCTTCGGGCAATCCATGATACTGAAGCTCGAAGCTCTTACTCGACTCTCCATCGGCTCTTCAATTCGCGGCGGCGAATCGACCTCCATGGGGTTTTCCATTCTCAGATGCATTCCCATAGAACCTGACACCACCATACCTGGTGCACCCTGTACCCTGATTGCTCCCAGTGTTTAATGAGAGAAGTAAGAGCTTCGAACTTCAGTATCAGGGATTGCCCGAAGACGTTTAGGTTACACTAAACGGAGATTATTTTCTGAAATGATGGCTTCTGATTGGTCGCTAGGACGGTCACCTCCCCGCTAACTATCAATACGGAAACACTCATGTCAGATATACATTTCTCACAACCAGTACCGGACCCGATCAAATGGAAAAGCCAGCCAATTCCAAGGCAGACGAACAATCGTTGAAGATTGACCAAAAGGTGCCGGTTCCCGCTCGACTCCCCAAACGAGTTACCAAAAGATACCCGCCCATAACTATGGAAATGATAGATGATTTCTTCAGTGTGGGGTACAGCTCAACCAGGGGAGTCCCACGAGAGCCCGGAGATCTCCGCTACCATCGCCAGCGATGCCTGACCTGCCTTGAAGATGTACCCTTGGTTGCGTGTGATCTTTGCACGAGGAGAGAGGAGTTTTACCAGTGGGCGAAGTGGATTGAACATCCGGGCACTTTTACATCCGGGGACTTTTACATCCGGGTACATCCGGGTTCTTGTACATCCGGGTTCAGAATGCGCAAACAACTATTTGAGGATATGTTGCCTCAACGGTATCCTGGCCTTCCTGACGACGATTAGAACAAACGGTTCAGAGCGAACATGGACGAAGATGGAACTTTCTGAAATGGCGACTACTGATTGGACAAGAACAGTCGATAATACATCTAACGGACGGGAACGAATATGACAGATGTAAATGGCGGCCTCTGATTGGACAAGAGGCTACTTGTATTGTAAACATATCCAACGCGGCTCCCCCACCTTGGGTATGATGTACCGGAGGGGAAAATAAAATGATTGACCTGTCATCCTTGTTATTGTTGTTCTCTCACCGGTCTACATGCGACATTGTACAGAGTACATGTTCATTGAGAGAGAGGGGGGGAGAGAATTAAGGTTTAACGTCGCATTCCGCAATATTCCAGCTATATTGTGACGTGGGCAGGGAGTATGTACATGGATTTGAACAGAGTATGTATACATGGACGCGAACAGAATACATGTAGAATGACATGCAGTGTACATGTAGATGGACAGGGAACATGTATATTGACGGTATTTGTACATGAACAGATTGCATGTACAGGTACATAGTACATGTGCATAGATATGCATTGACATGCGCAGAAAGCACACACACACACACACACACATGCATACACACACATGGATACACACACACGCACCATACATACACACACGCACACACATGCATACACAACCACACACACACACACACATACACACATACAGACGCATACACACACATGCATACACACACACACACGTGCCCACATACGTTCCTTATTAGGTATGTCGATATAATTGTGCAACATTGTAGCGATCGTGGTGCAACATTGTAGCGATCGTCAACAATGTTTGCAACAATGTTACAACAATGTTTTTGTTGTTGACGAACGCTCTTGTCGTAGCAATGTTGCATAGTAACCTCAAAAATCAAAAACTGTTTTAGAAACATCGTTTCTTATAGAAGAAACTTCTTTAAAAACATCGTTTCTTATAGACAATTTGCAAATTTAAAATGACATTCTTAGTTGGAGTTCGATTATTTCAAAAGATTTTTTCACTATTAGGTCTCCAAAAAGTACTTGATAGGGAATAGATTGCACGTTAAAGTACTTGATAAGGATACATTCGTGTACGCACACACACGCACGAACACACACACACACATACACGCATACACTCATTGCGCATTGCGCCGCATTGTCAATAGGGCTCGAAATGCGCTTTTATACTACTAATCCATCATTCACTGCCCCAAAATGCCAACTTTCGCTACCACTCGTACTGATGACGTCATAGATGACGTTAACATCCCTCAAGTCGTGGTCTCCACCTCGGGTCAATACAGCACAGATTTGGTATAATGCAGAACATATATGGTATAATAGAGGACAAATATGGTATTATACAGAACAGATATGGTACAACACAGGAGAGATTTGGTATAATAGAGGACAGATATGGTATAATACAGCACAGATATGATATAATACAGGACAGATATGTTATATAACAGCACGGGTATTCTATAATACAGCACAGATGTGGTATAATATAGCACAGATACTGCATAATACAGCACATATGTTGTATAGTACAGGACAGATATTGTATAATACAGCACAGATATGGTATAATGCGGGACAGATATGGTATAATTTAGGACAAATATTGTATAATACAGAACATATATGGTATGATACAGCACAGACTTGGTATAATACAGGACAGATGCTGTATAATACAGCACAGATTTGGTATAAAATAGAACATATATTGTATAATGATATAAAAAAAGACATATATGGTACAATACAGGCCAGATGTTGTATAACACAGGACAGATATTGTATAACACGGGACAGATATTGCATAATACAGCACAGATATGGTATAATTCAGGACAGATATGGTATAATAGAGCACATATTTGGCATAATGCAAGACAGATATGGTATAATACAGCAAAGATATGGTATAATGCATGAAAGATATGAATGATCCATTTCTACATCAAATACCTTCATTCACTGCCCTAAAATGCTCACTTTCACTACTAATCCTACTGATGACGTCACCAATGACGTCACAGATGACATGAACATCCCTCAAATGTTGGTCTGCACCACGAGAACTACAAGATGACACCCCACACGACGCATTTGGACCAATAGTGGTTCATCTCTACACCAAATACCTTCCTTCACTGCTCCAAAATGCCCACTTTCGCTACTATTCGTACTGATGACGTCAGAGATGCTATGAACATCCCCTAGAGCTACAAAATGACACATCTCACGACACATTTGGCCCAATAGTAGCCTACCTAGACCCCAAATACCGTCCTTGACTTACACGAAATGCCCGCTTTCGCTACTACTCGTAGTGATTACGTCATCGATGACGCCACAGATGCTGTGGACAGCCCTTGAATCGGGGTCTACACCCCGGAGAGCTACGAAATGACACATCCCACGACTCATTCGGACCAATAGTAGTCCATCTCGACCCTAAACATCCCTCCACGCACCCTCAATACCAGGATATAAGTCCCCGGATGAACAGGTCAGTACCTACATTCCTATCATTTAATATGACCTTTAACTATAACGTGATTTCCCGGTAATAATAAAATATGGTGTTTCATATGTCAATTTGTTTTGCTGTGAACATACTAAACATGCCCATGGCGACTCCCCCAGCCTGTATATGATGTAACATTGGGGATAATAAACTGTATCAACATTGCTGAACTTGTTGTTATTCACGACAACCGCTATCCGATTGCATAGTACAGAACATATAATGTATAATACAGGACATATATGGCACAATACAGGACACATATCGTATAATACAGCACATATTTGGTGTAATACGGGACAGATACTGTATAATACAGCACAGATTCGGTGTAATACAGAACATATATGGTATAATATAGGACAAATATGGTACAATACAGGACAGATTTGGTATAGTACAGGACCGATATTGTATAACAGAGGACCGATATGGTATAATACAGCACACATATGGTATAATTCAGGACAGATATGGTATAATACAGCACAGATTTGATATAATGCAGGATGGATGTGGTATAATACAGGACATATATGGTACAATACAGGACAGATACACTATAATACAGCACAGATTTGGTATAATACAGAACATATATTTTATAATAGAGGACAAATATGGTACAATACAGGACAGATTTGGTATAATACAGGACAAATATTGTATAACACAGGACAGATATGGTATAATACAGCACAGATATGTTATAATTCAGGACAGATATGGTATAATACAGCACAGATATGGTGTAATACAACACAGATATGGTATAATAGAGGGCAAATATTGTATAATACAGAACATATATTGTATAATACAGGACATATGTGGTACAATACAGAATAGATATGGTTTAATCCAGCACAGATTTGGTGTAATACAGGACAGATACTGTATAATACAGCACAGATTTGGTATATTACAGCACAAATTTGGTATAATACAGGACAGATACTGTATAATATTGGACAGATTTGGTATAATACAGGACAAATATGGTATAATAGAGGACAAATATTGTACAGTACTGGACAGATTTGGTATAATACAGGACAGATATTGTTTAACACAGGACAGATATGGTATATAATACACCACAAATATGGTATAATTCAGGACAGATGTGGTATAATGCAGCACAGTTTTGGTATAATGCAGGACAGATATGGTATAGTACAGCAAAGATATGGTACAATGCATGACAGATATGGGCCTATATACAGACCTACCCGGTACTTTTCACAAAATTCCACCGCTTAGCACCGGGACCCTCCCCATCGTGTTTTTCATGGCGAGACGTGAAAAACAAGACCAAACAACCCATAGTAAAATAAAAAAAATGACAACCCCCCCCATACCCCATATAGGCATTTTTCCGTATATTGTATAATACAGGCCCCTATTGTGTTCCGTCCGTGTTCCGCTTTATATATTTTCGGCGACAAATCCTCATTTTACATGCACCCACCCATGCACCCAAACCCCGATAAGCCCGGCGTGCCGATATTAGCCCTTTGGGATAGGGTTGATAGGGGTTTTACCCTATTGTAGGGTAAAGTCCGTGTTCCGCTGTTTATATTTTCGAGACAAACCCTAAATTTACATACACCCACTCCCCCCACCCTACCTCTCTCAGCAGGCCCCGATAAGCCAGGGACCGATATTGGATCTTTAAGATAGGGTTGATAGGAGTTTTCCCCTAATGTAGGGGTAAAGTCCGTGTTCCGCTTTTTATATTTTCGGGGACAAATCTTCATTTTACATGCACCCACCCATAACTTGATAGGCAGACCCCGATAAGCCAGGGACCGATATTAGCCCTTCTGAATAGGGTTGATAGGGGTTTTCCTCTGTTGTAGGGGTGAAGTCCGCGTGTTCCGTTTTTTATATTTTCGGGGACAAATCCTCATTTTACATGCAACCACCCATGCACCCAGACCCCGATAAGCCCGGGAACCGATATTAACCCTTTTAGATAGGGCTGATAGGAGTTTTCTCCTAGTTTAGGGATAAAGTCCGTGTTCCGCTCCGGATGAACTGGTCAGTACATGCATTCCTATCATTCAATATGACATTGAACTATCACGTGATCTCCCCGTGATGGAAAAACCCCAAATACAAGTCAGTACATGCATAGGTCACGCCCGATTCACGCAGACCGGAAGTGACGTCATACACATGCTCACTCCCCGTCATGGAAAACCCCCAGCCCTAACATGTCTAAACATGATCCAAGGTCAGAGACGGGATGAAAGGATACAGATCAGCTCAAGTGCACTCATTGACCTTTGACCTTCCCACCTCCACGTGATCTCCACGGAGGTCAAAGGTCAGCTTACGTGAATATCAATGCTGTATACTACTAACGTTTTTTAGAGTTGACCATCATTAAGAGGATGAATGGGGATCTAAGATATGAGGTAGGAGTTAAATTTTCTTATTGGTATATCGGTGTGTTGTCAAATTATATCTGATGGAGTTTCGTCGTGTAATACTTCGAGTTCTATGCATGTCTCTGTTTGTTCCAGTAAAGATCTCACAAGGTTTATATCGCAGAGAGTATAACTAGATCCGTTTGCCCATATATGGGAAAAACATATATTGTAAGAAGAATTTAGTACAAACATATTAGTAGTATGGCACAAATATTCCCCCATTTGAAGATAAGGAGTGAAGAGAGAAATGGAGCGTAAATGTGGAGGAAGAGTTGACCTTGGACCATGGGTTGACCTCGAGGTCACTTATGAGCACGTCTCTCGCGGTTTGATCAAAAATGTGACGTAGCAAAATTTCGGATATCTCGTAAAAAATGCAAAAACAATGGACTTCACACCCAGAAAAAAAAGTGGATCTAAGTGGACCATACCTGGTCCAAATGAGTCCGTCGAGAAGTAGTAAAGAATGTGCATTTATGGCGGCGCATGGGTGTGGTGGGGCGACAGATGAGCCATCGTTGTTCCTAATGTGTCGAGCAGGGCGTCATATTGAAGTTCTCGTGATGCAGATTGGTGTACTGTCCGCGTTAGTCGATAAAGTCATGGTACGCACACGTTTGGACAATTTGGAACACCATGACTCTAACAGCCACGGCCATGTTGTCCAGTATACCTGTATGCGCAACCGTTTCCGGGCTTACATCATTTACACCAACGGTTACCGTAAAACGGGGTAAATTCAAAATGGCTGCCAACGCTTTCAGCTAGTCAGTTACTTCTGTTGATATGTACTGGATCTCACAGACACCTATAATCGTTTCAAGTTTCGCCTTGATCGGCCCATTCAGTCTGGAGATACCGATAGGAACAAAATATGCTGGAATAATAATAATAATCCGAACAATGAATAAGGGTGGTGCTATTGAAATCAGAAGCCTAATAATTCAATCCAGACATAGTACGTGGTAAGCCGAAACCTCAAACGGTTTCCTCCTACCGAAAAATATCAAAGACACCGGTGCGAAGGTGTTCATATTCGTGAACTAAACACCAATCAGTGTGAGTTTGAAAAGATAGAATTTGTCGTGATTGTCTTATTATGATAGCTCGTAGAATATCGGCAAACTCTTCATAGCTTCATCTACAGATGGTATTTCCCTGATTTATCATCTTGGTTACGCCCGGAGTAATGATCAATGGATATATTTAAATTATATTTATGAGATGCGAATCAAAGTCAGTAGAAATATTGGTGCTATTGAATATTCTAACGTATAATCAGTCCTTCAGATGGGGATTTGCCCTTTTGACCCTCCCTCCTTCTGGGATCTTTGTCGGATGCCCCCGGGGTATCCTTCCCAAAGGGGATGTTCGTCATGTAAGGATCTCCAAACCGGGAACACTGTGTGCAATACAGCTTGTCGGGTAGCTTTTCCAGGTTTAACAAGGTTCCCTACTTGCTTTCCTTACATGACGAATAGGATGACAAATAAGTGTGTAAGTGTACCATTATGCTCCCCATCCAGTGGGAGTTGCTTGGTCGTGTAACTTGGTCGTGTAACTTTGCACAGTTCAATTTTCGTTTTTCGTTTTTGGTTTCTCAAAATCAAAAATTGAAAATTGATGGTCAATTTTCAATTTTCGTTTTTTATTTCTGTAATCCCAAAATCAAAAATTGAAATTTGACCGTCAATTTTCAATTTTCGTTTTTTGTTTTTGTGATCTCAGAATCAAAAATTGAAATTTGACCGTCAATTTTCAATTTTTGATCCTGGAATTGCAAAAACAAAAAACGAAAATTGATATTTCACAGTCAATTTTCGTTTTTCGTTTTGCTTCACGCAAAAATGAAAATCAAATATTGAAAATTGCCTCGACTTGTCCGTTTTTCGTTTTTTGATTTTAACTTTGACGTATCAATGTTAAGTTCGCACGTGGACGGGTTATGATGTCACTTCCGGTACACCGAGTAGAATAGAAAACACAAATCGTGTCGTATAAGAGGGGTGGAACGTGAGAGGCATGTGGCTCACCAGGCCATCCTCGGGAGCCAGTGTATTGATCAATTTGTTAGGGTATCTATACATTGTCTTGGTTAGTTGTTCACGGTAGTTCTGGATAAAAAAAGATCAAAGGGTATCCTCTAAATCAAAGCAACTATTGAACAGGCTCAGCTAGCTCATTACGACAATCCGCTAGCTGCATAGTTTGAGATGTGACATCGCTGGCATAACATCGCTGACATAGTGTGTCGAAGCAAGAACCGCCGGCTTGGGATGCCGACATGCTAATTCAAAATAACCTCTGGGGATGAAATGTTCGAGATTGAGGCAGCGACTCAAGACTCGAATCATCAAAAATGTCCAGTGAACCCTGTGCGAGGATTCACGATTTACCTGGACTTGTGAAGATGCACCAGACAAGTCTGGATAGATGGCATCCCGCTGTTCTCATTGGGTATTGGCATTCAGGCCTGAGTCAATCAGGACGCAGTCTTAGATTTTCTCATTTGTAAAAATAGATGTTTAGAGCGCTACAAAAGTGAACAGCATTCATGCACACAACCGCTATTTGTTATTGATTTGAAATATAGTATTTATAAAGATACCAACAAAGATATAATACCAATAAGAGTAAGCATCGCGGTGATGGGCCGCGAAATCCGCATAAGCGGCCCGTAAGCCACCATTTCAAACAAACACACAATCGCCACGTTTGATGCCAGACGTCCAATCTCCATTCTCTATTTTTGAGACCTGGATCGTTGGAGCGTTCAGATACCCCTCAACGTTCAGCGTCAAAAACGCTTCAACGCTTTAAGTGCGGATGTCAAACGCATCGAAGCGGGAAGTTCCTTTGAGGGTTATGATTAGGGTATCCACGTATTTATTACACTACCCTACTCTAATGAAACTACCGTGTGTATCACCTCCATTGTTCTCCATGTAATGCATCACACCTGATGCACGAATGCCTACTCGCTTCTGCACATGCGCAGTTGACCCATTATAATCTAGATCGAATGCCTGGCTCTAGAGATCTATAGTGTAATGAAACTCCCAAATCTTTCCTCCTACTGGTTTTCCATATTATGCTCCACACCTGCCTAAACAATCCGATTTGCGCTTTCTATATGACTCCGCGCACCGAAAGTGACATCATAAGCCTTGCGCGTGCGCAGTTAACATTGACGCGTCAAAGTTAAAATCAAAAAACGAAAACCGGACAAATCGAAGCAATTTTCAATATTTGATTTTCATTTTTGCGCAAAGTAAAACGAACAGCGAAAATCGAGAATTGAATGTCAAATTTCAATTTTTGATTTTGAGCAACCGAAAACGAAAAACGAAAATTGAAAATTGACGGTCAAATTTCAATTTTTGATTTTGAGAAACCAAAAGCAAAAATTGAATTGTGCAAGGTTACACGGACCTTGCTTCCCTTTTTGAATAATTTATTCGGTTTGAGTCTCCCTCTCCTACCCTATGAATATATTCACAAAGTTTTCCAACTGACAAAGTTTCACTGTTTTTTTGTAAAAGCTGTTGATTCGCACTATACCAAACTCGGCGAGATGGATGTCTTTTTTTTGGAGCGAAATCTCTCAACGCTTTTTGTGTAACAAATTTCGACGGCAAAATTGACTATATGTATGCTATGGCCTGTGACATCGCGATGCCGAATATGGTGGTTTTCAAGTAGAAATTTACCGAACGACGGCAAACTTGGCATACAATTACAAGTACGTATCAAGTCTCACGCATTCGGCGTGAGACTCACGCATTGGGCTTCAATCTCACGCTCTCACGCAGCCACCTATAAATCTCACGCATTCGCCACTTCAACAAAAAATCTGTAAAACACAAGTCTTTTGCTCAAAGTTGTCAGTGTCCCGACGCACACGGCGCACTGGAATGTCCTATCGGAATCACCGTTGTCAGTCTTGCGTCGTCATATGATACGTTCCCGCTCTAAAACTGTTTCATCGGCTTCCTGTCATATCGGGCACCCCAGGCCCTAAAATACGCACAACGCAGTATCGGGAACCAGACTGTCAAAATATCTGACACGCGGTCAGGACTCGCATGACGCTATAACTTCCAATATTTTAACGATGGAGATGAAATAATCCCAGGTGGGTGGTAAGATTTTTTTGATCACACAAATATATAGGCCTTCCAAAAATCCGAGCAACATTCTTACTTCCATCAGCAAAAAAACAATCAGAAAAACAAACAAAACAACCCAAAAAATGAGTAAAAAACTAGGTGATGATTTATGAATTCATTCCTCTAAAATTGGCCAGAACGCGTCTCCAGCCATCTAGAACCCCAAGGCTTCCAGGACTTAGGCGGCCCCTGGACCCTCGCCTTAAGTGCTGGGATCCGATAATCGCTAAATCTCACTCTTTGGGAAATTTTAAAGTTGAGAGGTCATGATACATGATCGAAGGTCGAAAGTGTCTCTGATATTCTCAAACGAAGTTGCCTCATCAGCAAATATGGCCGCCATCTATACAATTGCAACCCAGTAATTGTCGCTCGAGACTTCATTTAATATATTATCTGAAAGATCGAATTAGGACAGATATTTTCAATTGGTTAACGTTGAAGCATTCCGAGGTGGTTGAGACAACAAGTAGGTATTAGAATCCAACGTCGACTGGCGGAATGATTTCCCTTGTCCCGTCCCTTATGGTCTATTAAATAGAACGTATCAAAATGACGGTTATGGTGTCACACACAGTCCGAAAAAAGTGATGACTATCACCCCGATAAGATGATGAGTTTGGGCCATCACCCTTTTCTTATGATCGCCTTTAAAAATGATGGCCATCACCTCTGAAGAGTGATGAGCAATGATTGTATTTAGGTCATCACATGATGATTTTGCCTCATCACCCTGGTGATGGCCGTCACTATTCAAAGGTGATGACTCTAAATCATCACCCTTTAAAGGTGATGGCCAGATCTCATCACCATAAAAGGGTGATGGGCCATCACCATTTTTCTGGCGTGCAATGTACAAGCAAAGAGGATGAAATAGTCTTGAAAAACGACTACTGAAGAAATCGCGGAATATTTTATAAAGACCAACTCTGTTTTAAACATATTTGTCATATACGATCAGCAATGGTTGGGAGTAACTACAGAACTTTTCTCTACAGTCTGTGCACATATACTCACCGATCGTTAAATGTTTGACAGCAGAACTCATATGAAAGTACTGAAGCAAATTTACAATACGCTTGGCAGATTTTTTTATCAATGTTTGTTCTAGATAATGTCGACATCAATTTACTATTAATCAAATTAGATATCCGTTACATTCTACCTATCCTGACCGCATTTCTACGTGCACCAGCAACGCGCACAAACAAGATTAGGTTGGCCGACAGGCAGTTAGATGTCTAACACTGTCGTCGTGTAATTAATGACATCCGAAAGTTTAATCTTTAATATATCCTGGATCTGAAAAATCGCCAACAAGCCATTATCATATGTTTTGTACGCTGTCCCGATCCCAACGGGATGTTTTGTACAATAAAATTGAATTGAATTGAATTATGCAAAGTGAGATACAGTGACTATCTGTCTAATGTGATTCCTCGACTAAGAGCAGGGTAAATCATTTTCCCGACAAAGGGTGGTGAGAAATTCTCCAAATCAATTATACGACTAGTTGGGGTAAGAAAGCGGACGGTACACTGACCTTCTGTTGCCATTCCTCTATAATGTTGGAGCTCTGTGATGCTGCGCGAAACAGCGAAATCCCCATGTTTAAAAATAAATGACATCGGTTTCGAGGTTAGGCCACCCACGAATTCATGTGGTTACTGTACATATTGTTATGGTGTTCTATTTGTGCCAAGTTTCCGTCGCCTTTTCAAAACGCGACGTCGCCTTTTGAAACGCGACGTCGCCTTTTGAAACGCGACGTCGCCTTTTGAAACGCGACGTCGCGTTTTTAAAACACGACGTCGCCTTTTGGAAAACACGACGTCGCCTTTTAAAACGCGACGTCGCGTTTCTTTCCTATGTTTTTGCATTGTAAAACTCGACACAACGGAACTCGACGTAGCGTTTTCAAAAGGCGACGTCGTGTTTCACCCACGTCTTGTTTGGCAATGTTAAAAGATAGGAAAGAAACGCGACGTCGCGTTTTAAAACGCGACGTCGTGTTTTTTAAAAGGCGACGTCGCGTTTTCAAAAGGCGACGTCGCGTTTCAAAAGGCGACGTCGCGTTTCGAAAGGCGACGTCGCGTTTCAAAAGGCGACGTCGCCTTTCGAAACGTGACGCCGCCTTTTGAAATGCAATGTTAAAAGATAGGAAAGAAACGCGACGTCGCGTTTTAAAACGCGACGTCGTGTTTTTTAAAAGGCGACGTCGCGTTTTCAAAAGGCGACGTCGCCTTTCGAAACGTGACGCCGCCTTTCGAAACGCGACGTCGCCTTTTGAAACGCGACGTCGCCTTTTGGTCTTTCAACTGCGCATGTGCAGGTTTAGGGAGCATATGGTGTTCTATGTATGCGGAGTTCGATGTATAATGGTGTTCTGTCTGTGCTGGGTTCTACAAATTCATTCACAACAAAATCGTCTCGTTCTTATACAATGCAGGAAGTAAAACCGCAAGCGGGAATATGTACGCACCCCCCCCCCCCCCCCCCTTCTGGAAGAACATTCAAACAATCGTCAGTAATAGCACTTTTTATATGTTTTTCAGATGTCTTTGCAGTATACATCACTAGGTGAAGATGGAACTACTGTTGACAATATCCTTTTTGTTTTTCTGGTTTTATATCGTGTTTCAATGCCCAACTGAACTGACTTTTCCTCTTCCAGAAAAAAATATAATTCTGTTTATTTGTCATCTGTCTGGTGCGGTTTAGATGTCTTGGCAAGAAGCTTGTAATACTGGTACACGTAATTATCCTTGACTTGACTTACGGTGCACGCTGATTGAAGAGTATTTTTACGCAGGATATAACCGTAATGAAATACTGCCAATGCTGCTGTTGAAACACAACATTACAATGAGGTGAGAAAATAATATTTAACTACAAGTGCCCGTCCAATTTAGCGATGTGTGCGTGTGCCGTTTCAAAGTTATCTCCATGTTGAAAATAAATGTATGACTGTAAATATTGGCAATTAATTTGTCGACAAAATGCCCAGTGGAGAGCTTACGCTGTGCTGTGTTTTTTTGTATTTTTCTGTTTTTTGCATTTTTTCGTTTTTGTTTTTGTTTTTTTTTTTGTTATCTTTTTACCTGCGGCACGCAGGTCTACGGGAGGCTCGCGTTGTTGTTGTTCTTCTTGTTGTTCTGCTTGTGACTTTTTGAAATGCGCATGCGCTAAGAGAGTGTGATCTCTGCCACACTTTTCTTTTCAACCTCCGATCTCACATGAAACCACTGTCTTCAAGCGCGTTTGAATTCATTTGCAACTATATTCGGTGGAATGAATTATTGCTTCGTTGATTTCCGTTCAGACTTCAATTCTCTTAAGTCAGTCGCTTTAAAGCTGTCGGTCGTCACATCAGTCACTGTCTTCAGATATTACCATTTTCATTGAACAGTATGCAGATGTATACACAATTTAAGATCCTTGGATTTATTATATACCAAAGAAGATGAGCCGCAACCTTGTCGGTGGTTCAGCTAATTTGCATACAGTCCCAGGCGACTGTCTTAGAAAGTAGAAAAATAAGTTCACTACTTCTAGTAATCATTTTATCTACCCAATCTAAATAAAACACAAATTGGCGAGGAAGCATAACAAGTAACGCATTATCATTATGATTAACATTGAATAATACTTGGTATCAAATTATAGATCATGCATCATAAAAACAAACGCAACAATTACGTTTCAGAAGTAAGCGGAACAACTCAGCAACTTTCACCGAATAAAGATGTTTAACTTTACCCCCAAGCAATTCGCATATATGGAAATATGTTTTGAAAGGAAGAATAACTTAACCCTCTGTGGGAATCGAAACAATGACCCTCCAATCCCTGGACTTGCACTTACTGTCTTAGCTATACCGACTCATTGATAATACTCAAAACTGACTTTATGCGCAAACGGTTTTATAATACATAAATGACTATGTACTATTTAATGAGTCCGACAACCCTATGCGCGAACAGTACATCATAGTTATATTGTGTACTTTCGGTTACAAGCATGAAATTTGGCACATAGCTATTTCGAATGATCCTCTTTCGGAACCAGTCCCTCTATCCTCATTCTCGCAAGCCAGGGCCTTGCTTCGCTGGTATTGATGTTCTCGTCCTCTTCCGCACTCATAATCCCTTTAGAATTGCATTAATCACTTCCGTAAAATCAATACTTATGTGTATCAGCAGACAACGGGCAGAAACATGTTGCATTTGACATCATTCTCTCAAGTCAGAGCCCATTTCTGCTAGAACTTACTGGTTCTACACTTCACAATTTACGTTACTTTGTCAATCAGTTTTACGAATGAAATTACGTCATATATTAGCAGATACTGACCATAAAAGCGATCTATTTGACCTCGTTGTCAATGTCTTAGCTATACCGACTCATTGATAATACTCAAAACTGACTTTATGCGCAAACGGTTTTATAATACATAAATGACTATGTAGTACTTAATGAGTCCGACAACCCTATGCGCGAACAGTACATCATAGTTATATTGTGTACTTTCGGTTACAAGCATGAAATTTGGCACATAGCTATTTCGAATGATCCTCTTTCGGAACACAGTCCCTCTATCCTCATTCTCCCAAGCCAGGGCCTTGCTTCGCTGGTATTGATGTTCTCGTCCTCTTCCGCACCCATAATCCCTTTAGAATTGCATTAATCACTTCCGTAAAATCAATACTTATGTGTATCAGCAGACAACGGGCAGAAACATGTTGCATTTGACATCATTCTCTCAAGTCAGAGCCCATTTCTGCTAGAACTTACTGGTTCTACACTTCACAATTTACGTTACTTTGTCAATCAGTTTTACGAATGAAATTACGTCATATATTAGCAGATACTGACCATAAAAGCGATCTATTTGATCTCGTTGTCAAAAGCTAGGACCTTGATTTCCTTGAGAGTTTTTTAAATTTATTTTGATACCTTTCATATTGACTTGGAAGTCATTTTCGCGAATGCAATAATTTGATGTACCAAAAGATAATAACGAGAATTCGACATGATTCTCTTATACACACAGACCTTGTTTAGTGAACTAACCCTGAAATTTCGCACTTAAATCACCTCCCGAATGACTTAATGACAAACATATTCGCGAATTGATTATAGGGCGATATCCATAGATGCTGACAAGAAATGTTTCTTATTTGCAGAATTTGACTTAAAAAAAAAAATTAATAAAATTATCAACCTTCGAAAAGGCTTGACCAAACATGTCGGATGAGGTGATATCTCCTAAGGATGAAATAGGTAATCATTTGTATAGAAGGAGCAAACCATGTATTGATATTGGCTTGCTGCATGGAAAAGAGTGTCAAGGTACCGTATTTAGTTTGCAGATGATAACGCACATAAATGCAGAAACTTAATTTATTATTCTAATCGAATATCAAGACTGTCACAGGCCTCAATTTGAATCGTGAAAAATGTCATTATGCCTCTTGAACAGTTCGATAAAGCCTTCAACCCCATTCCATAGTTTCACAGATCAAAGTGGTAGACCTGATAATAAATTCATTGAAAATTAACTTTGACGGAAATATAAATTTTCCATTTTGCTCGGCAAAGTAAGCGAGAAGGGAGACTGAAGAGCGTAGATGTTCGCGCTATGACTAAATCCTTGAAATTTGTTTGGATTTCCAAATATTTGAAAGCCTTTTTGATTTGCAAAAATCAACGGCTGAACGGAATGTTTTGAAACTTGGAATTCACGATACTTGTACCAAGACATTGCCAAAGCGATTATTGTGACTTCGTCTGTCAATTCAGTATAGACGGCACGGACCAGTCAACATCGTCGGATTTTGAACGAGGAAAGCGAATATATATATATTGTGTCAAATCTATTAGTCAATTCCTGCAATTGTGGGTTAGAAGTTGAAAATTACTTCCCTTGGCATGAAAACACTTGCAGATGGCGCTTTTTTTCTACAATTACCACTACCTCCGCTGATATGTCTTTCACTGTATTATTGCCACTGCCGCAGGTTTTGACTACAATGTAGTCATTTCTCACTTGTTTGGTCTAGGCCTTTCGTTCTTTGCTCGGACTGCGTTAAGTACATGTCTAACTAAAGCATTGTATCTATAGTCACAACAAGACCATCGATCACATCTAATCACCGCAACTTACCAGCCTTTTCTGAAAAGTACAATATGGCACCTA
>JAVTVY010015073.1:0-62596 GCA_036873755.1 Hanleya hanleyi
AAAGGTCACTTCCGGTCACGTGAACGAAAGCGGAAGTGACCTCACAGAGGTCATATGCAAATGTCACTTCCGACCTCTGAGCTCCACAGGCTTTGAGCTCCAAGAGCTCCGATCCAAGAAACACACTCGCAAGCACACACATACACACACACACAGAGGCATACATACACACACATACATACGCACATGCACGCACACGCACACGCACACACACACTCACAACCACCTACCCACACACACGCACACACATACACACACACACGCAAACACACATTTGCATACGCACACAAACGCTCGCATACACAGACGCATACACACACTTGCATACACGCACGCACACACACACAAGCCTATACACACACACACACACACACACACACACGCATACACACATGCATACACACACAATATGACTATTCACATGCAGGACATGAGAGCTTCTGGACATGGACCTGATAGAAGTCCGGAAAGGTGGAACATTCGTAAACATTCGGGCACTTTTACATCCGGGGACTTTTACATCCGAAGAGACACGGAAGTGCCCGAACATGATATCAGCTAGCGTGCTATAAAAGGGAAGCGGTCTGGCCGTTTCCTCAGACACTCTGTCAACCACCAAGATGTTCACTTGTACTACGTGCTCGAAATCATTCACTCGTCTGCACGACTTGCGCCGCCATGAGGCTACCAAGCACGAAGGAACCGCCCGGTATAACTGTACGATATGTACACCGTCGTTTCAGCGCCCGGATCATTTACAGCGCCACACACGTGCACGCCATGAAGTACCCAAGCGTCCATGCGAAGAATGTGGTCGGCTTTTCAAACTGACCAGTCAGTTGCTGCGACACCAACGCACACGCCACCCTGTTCCGCAGCCACGTTTGCAGATAGAAGAGCCCGTAGGCATCAATATCGAAACAGGGGGAACTCCCACCCATCGCACGAGGGCCGCTGATGATGTCGCCCTAATTCAACAGTCAAATTCCGACGACAAGACCTTGGGCCAGATTTTGTACGACGTGGAGGGCAAAGTACACTTCGTGGACGAAGCCATAAATGTTTCCAGCGATCTGTTACACGAAGACCATCCAGTGAGTGACATCTATCGGCGCCATTGGCCCATGATCCGGCAATGTTTCTACCGTCATCGCCCTATTCAAGATATCTACAATTTCCGACTGACCGACCTCGCCCGTCTACGTAGCTACGTAGAAGCCATCTTCAAAGATCAAACTACGGCCTTCAAATTGAATCTGGCCTTTGGTTATGTGCTGCAGCATAAAGAGACAGTCCAAGTCCGATATTTTTACCCGAGCAGTAACATCCGGGTATTTGACCAACCGTTTACCATCATTAACCGAGTGTCGCCAGAGACGATGCTGGAGAAACTGGACACCGTGGATCCCTTGGAATGGGCCCAACAACAACGCCCCAACACCAAGTGGACAGTGGAGAGTGTGACCAATGTTACGTTTTTCGTTACCAAGCTGACCGACCACTCCCATCGGCTGAATGCGTCACTCATGCACTGATGAATACCATAACATGCCGTGCATACTCTATATGTCTACATGTTGATCGTTGACGGTACGGAGGTGACCGAAGAGACACGGATGTTACCGAAGATGTCACGGATGTTACCGAAGATGTCACGGCTCGGCCCTCGACTTGGGGATAGTTGAACTGAGTGTGCTAAAAATAGATCACCAGCTAGCGTGCTATAAAAGGGGAGCGGCCTGGACGTTTCATCAGACACTCTGTCAACCACCAAGATGTTCACTTGCACAACTTGCCAGAAGCTGTTTACTCGTCTAGATAATTTACGACGCCCCGAGGCCTCCACCCACAACGATGCTCGGTATACTTGTACAACCTGCGCACGGTCATTCAATCGGGAGGATCATTTACTGTGCCACGAACGCTCATTCCACGAGGGCGCGACGAAACAATGTAACGGTTGTGGTCAACTCTTCAAACGACGCAGTCAGTTGCTGCGACACCAACGGTTGATTCATGCCCCGGTACCATGGCATGTGCGACAACTTCCTACTGAGGAGGAGCCGCGGAAGGTCAGACCTAGTGAAGATGAGCCCGGGGAGACGAATGCCACTGGTGATGCGATGAAGGAGAGCCCGTCTATACCCACAGTTCAGAGCCTGGATATCCAGCCGGACCCCACCGTTACGGCTTCGAGTCATACGCCTGACAACATCGAACATTTTCTAGACGAGCCCATAAATGTTCCTAGCGATCTCTTACAGGGCGCCCATCCAGTGAGTGACATCTATCGGCGCCATTGGTCCATGATACGGCACTGTTTCCACGTCATCGCCCTATTCAAGATATCTACAATTTCCGACTGACCGACCTCGCCCGTCCATGTAGCTACGTAGAAGCCATCTTCAAAGATCAAACTACGGCCTTCAAATTGAATCTGGCGTTTGGTTATGTGCTGCAGCATAAAGAGACAGTCCAAGTCCGACACTTTTACCCGAGCAGTAACATCCAGGTATTTGACCAACCGTTTACCATCATTAACCGAGTGTCGCTAGAGACGATGCTGGAGAAACTGAACACCGTGGATCCTTTGGAATGGGCCCGGTTGCAACGCCCCAACACCAAGTGGACAGTGGACAGTGTGACCAATGTTACGTTCTTCGTGACCAAGCTGACCGACCAACCCATCGGGTGAATGTATTCACCCAGGCACTGATAGATACTCAGAATGCACAAGCAACTATCTGAGGATATGTTGCCTGAACGGTATCCTGGGCTGCCCGATGATGATTACAATAAACGGTTCAAAGCGAACATGGCCGAAGATGGAACTTTCTGAAATGAAGACTTCTGATTGGACAAGAATACATCTAACGGACAGGAACGAACATGACAGATGCAAATGGTGGCCTCTGATTGGACAAGTCTTCTTGAATTGTAACACCAAGTGGATAGTGGAGATAATGACCAATGTTGCGTTCTTCGTGGTTAAACTGACCACCACCTCCATCGGATGAAAGTATTCACCCACGCACTGATAGATACTCAGAATGCGCAAACAACTATCTGAGGATATGTTGCCTCAACGGCATCCTGGCCTGCCCGACGATGATTAGAATAAACGGTTCAGATGGCACTTTCTGAAATGGAGACTTCTGATTGGACAAGAATACATCTAACGGACAGGAACGAATATGAAACATGCAAATGGTGGCCTCTGATTGGATAAGAATCTTCTTGAATTGTCAATATACCCAACGCGGCTCCCCCAGCGTGGGTATGATGTAACATTGGGGAGAATAAACTATATGAAAAAAACTTCTTGTTGTTGTTGTTGTTCTCTCATGTGTCATCCTTGTTGTTGTTGCTGTTGTTGTTCCCTCTCTGGTCTATATCATGGCGTTATGTTAGAGTGTTAAGGTGTAACGACGGGCGTTGACGGGCATCACCGCATTTCGAAGAATTAGTGACAATTCCATGGAATATCAGAGCTTCTGAGCTATTTCACCAGGCGTTGAAGCATTAAGAATGGTGTTGGTGGGCGTTGCTACAAGATGACACCTCACACGGTCCATTTGGACCGCGGATGGTCCATCTCTACACCAAATACCTTTCTGCACTGCCCCAAAAGGCCCACTTTCGCTACAACTTGTACTAATGACGTCATCGTTGACGTCACAGATGCTGTAAATATCCCTGAAATCGGGGTCTATACTCCGAGAGCTACAACATGACACATCCCATGACGCATTCGCAACGCGGATGGTCCATCTCTACACCAAACACCTTCCTGCACTGCCCCAAAAGGCTCACTTTCGCTAATACTCCTACTGATGACGTCATCGATGACGTCACAGATGACGGGAACATCCCTCAATTCGGAATGTACACCCCGAGAACTACAAAATGACACCTCCCAGGACGCATTCAGACCAAGGATGGTCCATCTCGACCCCAAATACCTTCCTTCACTGCCCCAAAATGGCCACTTTACTTACTACAACCACGCGCGCTGCGCCCGGAGAACCCGCGTTCGCGCGCGCGCGCTGCGTGCTGGGGCGGGCCAGGCCGGTGAAAAAGTCCCGGAGGTTGAACATTGGAACTCTTCTGGGTTTGGAGGATGAACATACGGACGTCTAAGGGGAAAAATTTGAACTCTTCTATGTTTGGAGGTAGTTTTTATTGAAAACCCGGAAGTGACGTCACAACCCACGTGACCTGCGTATATACTCCTGTAAAATAGAGCCGATTTTATTTCTTTGGAGGGGCAAGGTCAATAGGACTTGCGCTTTTTATACTACTAAAATGTGAAGTAGATTACATCTTACATAGGCCTTAAGGCCGTGATATGCATATGAAGTATTCTGGGGCATGGTCAGTACTTCCCAATTTCCCCTTTGTCCACTACTCGCCGATTTTTTTGATTTTTTTTATTATTATTTATTTATTTATTTATTTATTTATTTCCTCGAGAGCTTTAAAATAAGACCTCACTCTACCCAATCGGGCCACTAGTGCTCCACCTAGACTCCAACATGTCCACCCTGTATGGATTTATACATACATTGGGCTAATATCCCAGTATATGAGTGTCTATGGGTGTATATGCATCTATTTACAAGCCTAGCCGGTACTTAAAAAAACATTTCATAGCTCATAGTAAAATCCATAAAAAAAAACTCCACCACCCAAAACACGCAAAAAAGATAGAAATGTGCGAATCAGGGAGATTACCTTTGCCTACAAGAGAAATTGGCCTAGTCTGAGTTGTCTCCCTTGCATCAAAGCGTCTAGATGGGGCTGTGGTTTGAAATGTGCGATTATCCGGGGAAGCCGGGGAAATTGACCTTGGGTAGCCATTTTTCTTAGCGTTTGTTACATAAAACAGACCTGTACGGAATATTTCCACTCTTTTAAACCATCCACACCCAACAAAATTATATCAAACTAATTCATGCATTCAAATGTAAGTGATTCATATACCGCGGAAGACCACATGAAGGTCCCCACCGATGACGTTCGATGAACGTTCGTGATTTTTCTTTGCTGGTGCAAACTGGACAATAAATGCTCGACACTGGGGTGGCACTGTATCATAGACTGATCGCAATATATGTATATTGGTGTCCATGGATTGAACTATTCGGTGTAAAATGTCTGTGGAGCGGACACAAAACTAGACATTTTTTTTCAGGCATATTTTCTCATCGCATGGGCGGAAACAACTGCCGAAACAAATATTACCTCAAAGGCAGCAAACCAGTTAGCAATGTAAGCCTGAACAATTATATTTTCAATGAATACAAGGTTGTGTTGAGAAATATATCTCAAAATATGATTAATTAATGATTTTCCATCATGACAAACGAACACCCGACCGGCTTCCAACAAATATGGCGGCGGGTATTCGAACCTCGAAGTCAGAAAATTGCTAAACTTCAAAAATTCAGATCTCATCAACCAAAACGTCTTATGTGCTCACAGTTATTGACTATATCGTAAAATATGTATACTTGCTAACCTTAGTTGGGTTCGTGATGAAATAATTTAGAAATAAGTAATTCGAGCACTTTTGTGACATAGCAAAACGAAGATGACAGCCGTTTCCCTTTTCGCTGCGATGGTTTACACGAAAAACCGGCTCAGTTATAAAAATCCATATCTCCGTAAATATGAAATGTCCAAACTTTTTACGTCAAGACAATATTCTCTTATATGTGTACTTCCTATTTCCCACAGGAATTTATGCAATATAAATTCTTTCCGCAATAAACTTACAATTTACTGGTAATGGTAACGAAATTCTCCGTCTCAATTTGAGCTTCTTGTACGGCAGCGGAACGCCAAGATCAAAGAGCGCGTGCTGCAACGTAGCAGATCACGTGAGGGTCTAAATATAGATCGTTTGTTTACATATATCAGCTGATCGTGTCTGATATATAACAAACAATACCTTATAACAACAGTACTTTCCGTAATATCTGAATAGTTGATACTTGACCAAGAATTAATTATGACAGAAAAATTATCTTAGATAAGTTTTCGCCCTATTCATAGAAGTATTATTTCCGTCACATCAATTTCTGTCACAGTACTTTTTCAAAAATTTCACCAATTCGCTCCGGGCAAGCCCCTGTGCTGGTTCAATAATTTCAGTCCGTTATGCCGCCATCTTAAACCCACCACCCACCCACCCACCACCACAGCCGCCATCTTAAACCCACCACCCACCCATCCACCACCACAGCCGCCATCTTAAACCCACCACCCACCCATCCACCACCACAGCCGCCATCTTAAACCCACCACCCACCCATCCACCACCACATACCACAGCCGCCATCTTAAACCCACCACCCACCCATCCACCACCACAGCCGCCATCTTAAACCCACCACCCACCCATCCACCACCACATACCACAGCCGCCATCTTAAACCCACCACCCACCCATCCACCACCACAGCCGCCATCTTAAACCCACCACCCACCCATCCACCACCACAGCCGCCATCTTAAACCCACCACCCACCCATCCACCACCACAGCCGCCATCTTAAACCCACCACCCACCCATCCACCACCACAGCCGCCATCTTGAACCCACCACCCACCCATCCACCACCACACATGACCCCATGTGACACAATACTCGCTTCTGATTGGCTGATTGGTCTTTCTGCCGGAACTATGCACTCATTGACCTTTTGTCACCCTCCCGTGACCTCCCTAATATGCAAATTTCTGAGGTCAATCGACCTCCAAATAATCTTTGTATACTACTTCCATTCATCACTCCATCGTTACGAATAAAGGGTATTCCATTGAACACTCCTTCGTCACGAGTCCATGTGTACCGGGTACTCCATTCATCACTCCATCGTTACGAATAAAGGGTATTCCATCGAACACTCCCCCTTCACGAGTCCATGTGTACCGGGTACTCCATTCATCACTCCATCGTTACGAATCAAGGCTATTCCATTTATCGCTCCACAAGTCAAGGGTATGCCATTTCCCGCACCGTTTTCCAGAGTACACGAGTCAAGGATATGTCATTTATTTCATCTTCAAGAGTCATGTGTATTTCACATATATTCTAGGAATGACGGTATACTCAACAAATTGATCGGCGCCTTGATATCCGTCCTTGACAGATCAAGGGTGTTCTCCCCGGGCATTATATTATTGTTGCTAACGTTTTCACCTTGCTCAATCCGCCCGCCCCATTTGAATAATTTGTTCTGTATTCCCCATCAAACTGGCAATGGACGTATGTAAGACTTGTCACGCTATATCAACTGTTACATGTCTATATATTCTATAATCTGATCGTCTTTTCATCGTCTCTTTCAGGTCCATTTGGAAGGTTAAACAACATATGGAACTACTCATACAGGAAGTCCCACGGTGCATGGATCCGTTTTATAGAGCCTCTCGGGGCAAACTTTGTGGGTGGATATGAGGAAGACCTTAAACCTGACTGGATCATACGCTCGGAGATATCGGGGTCGGAAAGCGGGGGGAGGGGGGATGTCGTGGTGTCATGCGGAGGGAAAATGAGTCAATGTATAACATATTTGTTTTATTTGAAATGAAGAATATGTATATTTGATACTCTATATTATATTAATAAATTTTATCACACCAGAAATGTGTTAATGAGTGCTTCTTATATATCGGTTATCGTGTTATAGATCATCAGGCGCCTGCAAAATATTCCAGAAAACGATAGTATTCCGTAGTGGATTTGTTTTTTTGTTTTTTGTTTTTTGTTTTTAAATTTGTTTCTAATGCTGTTATATGGAATAGGTCTTTGGATTATAGACGTGGAGATTCTTTAATGGGCGATAAACCTGACGGACCCAAAAACTTTGCGTCAAATTCCTTTTGACCCAACCAGTTTGGGTACGTCACGTCTATACCCATAAATTCTGACAGTGTTGTAATGGGTGAATACATACTGTTTATATGTATATTCTGTATAAACTAATTAATGTTTTATTTTTTTCGGAATATTTTTGCATGTGCCTTACCTAACTTACCGTAAAACGTTTTCGTGGTATATATTTCAATTCCATAATGAAACGGCCAGTGTCTCAGGAAACAATGTCCATTTACATATGTATCACTTTAGGAAAATAAGGAAAAATTGTCTTAGCTGGTTTAAAATATATAAACCGGACATTCATTCTGTCTATATCCAAGTAGTATATAAAGTGAAAATCCCTTAGGAGGGTAATCCTGGAGGGATACTTAATAAATATGGTGGAAATGTTGTGGATTGGCTTTTGACCTTTAACCTTGGCTTCCTTTGACAACATGGAGAGGGCGCTTCTGGACACATGACTAGCCGGGTTGATACAAAAATAGGATATTCATGGAATAATAAAATGCGGAAAAGCGGATTTTACATGAAAAAATGCGAGAGGACCCAGTCAAGTGGATCTGGGCGGGCTAACCCTGGGCCAAATGGACGTTCCTCTGGAGAAGGAATCACTTGACTGGCGGGTGAATACAAAGCTAGGATTCTGAGAAAAATAATCGGAAAAGTATATAAGGGCCATACCGATTCCACAGCGGTCGTGTAGGGTGGGGATCATTCGCAACATTCGAAAGTCACCGAACATTATACTACGAGCCCGTGCCGAGTGGTTGAGAAGCGCTCGTCAGTTCACATCCTATCAAGTGTACATAGGTCAACCTTGGTCCACAGGCGTCGTGGTTCTAGAGAAGAAATCACGTGACTGGTGGGTGGATGCAAATATGCGATTTCTCGAGAAAAACCGGAAAATGGATTAAATGAGAAAAAGCGGACTTTACATCCCGTTACGTGTATGGGTCAACCCTGGTTCACAGGCATTGTGCAGGGTGGGGATAACTCGTCACGTGATTATCGGAAGGATGTAAAACTAGGACTTTCCATAAAAATCCGGTTTACATATAAGTTTGCATATAAAATGCAAGAAAACCTGGAAAGTTGGCTAAGTGTGCCAGTCCCGAGTCCCATGGGTCGTGTAGGATCTCGTCTTCAAGAGCTCGGCATGTGGACAACGAATGGTAGTATGGAAAGATGGCATTTGGAAGGGGAGGAGGGGGGTGCGCAGGAGTGTGTTTGAGCCATCTGTGAGTCATCCTGTGTCCAAATATGGCATACAAGGTCTCGACTTGAAGCTCTAGGGGTCATCCTCGCTCCAAATCTGGCGTGTAGGGTGCCGTCTTGGAGATATTTTTCTGTAACTTTGATGTTATCAGGGCCGTCGTATTCTCTCTGCAAACGTCATTATGCGCATGCGCAGTCGTTGTGGACGTTTAGGGCGATAAGTAGGCAATACTTGGTCCATATGTGTCGCTTAGGGTGGGATAGTGTAGACCAGGACTGGCGTGCTTTAAGCCGAACGCGATATTGGCTACATTAATGTAAAAGACGATGGCCTGATCTTCAAAGATGGCTTCAGTATAGCTGTGTAGAGGAGCGAGGTCGATGAGGCGCAAACTGTAGATATCTAGCAGAGGGCGATGACGATGAAAGCAACAGCGGATCATGCGTGCCAGTACATGTCACTCGCTAGAGAGGTCTCGGCCAAGGCCTCATTGGGTACCTCCACAGGATCGTCCACGAAATTAAACGCAACATTAAAAGGGTGGTGCAAAACAACGATGTCGGCGTTACTGACAAGAAGTCATATGACCTTACAGACAAATACACTGACTACATATTTCTAGGACATCACAAGAATCAAAGGTGGTCCTTGTGATGATTTGTATTCCAGCCACGCTTTGACGCCAAATACACTTCATCACTAGCGTGGGGAGGTGTACAAGGTTTGATGGTAGGTGGATGCATTTCAGACGACACTGTGGTCGAGGGATTCTCGACTTGTGGGTTGGATGGTCCCTCTCCTAGAGTCAACCGTGTTTGTGGGTGTCATACATGCCGTGCAAGTTGATAGCGTTGGAATTGACTGGGATGTTTATGGACTCGGCCACATGCTTCCATGACTCCGTCACTGTCTCATGAGTAACCGTTCGTGGTGACTTAATCTGTTCAGACGCTGAAACGACTCTCACAAATCGTACAGGTATATCGGTCAAGAGAGTCGTGGCTGACAGACTCATGATGTTGTAAATCGGCGACTAAATGGCTCATTGCAGGTTCGTATAGGTAAACTGGTTGGAAGGTGAAGGTTGTTGATGTTGTAGTCTACAGGCTCTTCCATCCTGGAGCGTAAGGTCCCGCTTCCTCGGTCACTATGGGCTCCTGCAAATGCGACACAGAATATTGTATGTGTTGGTAACACTGCAACTGACTTTTGAAGCGGTGTCTACATGCCTCGCATTCATCCTTGGCCGCTGACCCACCGTGTAACCGTTGATGGCGCCGTAAGGCATCCAACCGATTAAATGACGCCACAGATCGCACAGCTATACTGGACGGTAGACTTGTGGAAGACAGACTCATGGCGGGGTAAAACATCCAGACGTGTAAAGAACTTTGAACAAGTCGGATCAACGTCCATGGGTTTGAGTGCTAACTGTTTTCGACAACTGTTATCATAGAAATATAGAAGTAAGGAAGTAAGGCATGCACAACGGAACTGGTTTAGACCTGTTTGAACTGGTAAATTCCCAAATTCTTTTTCGCGTTTACTCTTGTTTCGATTACCCCTTCTGTGATTCTTCGGCCTCGAGGGACCGGTAGCCGTAGAAATGGACTTGGAAGCGCTGGCTTTGCATTTCCCATTAACAAGAGTCTGGTGTTGCTTGATCATGGATTCGAACTCCTTAAGATCTGAGTCCGCGAAAAAACTTGTCCTTGTCGAGAGGCAGATTCAAGCGATTAGGCGATTGGTCTTTATTTCCCAGTCTACACTCAGCCAGGAAGAGTCTACGCCAGGCTATTTGCACTCTGGCTATGACTCGATTCATCAGGTTTGCACTACCCGTCGCGGAATTGTGTACCATGGCATCGATTTCAAGGCAATGACATGCGACGCACGTCTCATGTACAACAGGTGCCTGATCGTTCGTAAATCCGCCCGGGCGGAACATTCAGTCGCCTTGAGCTCTTCGTTTTCTTTTACGGATTTACGTATTGGACCGTTTGGATGTAAACCCTCGTATTCTGACTGACTGACGTCCAACCTTCGAAGCCAGCTCCTGTCGCTAGCCTTCGGTCGGAGGGCCTCTGAAGAGCTCCAGGTGCACGGACGGTGTCAGTCGCAAGGAACGCTGACTATGTCTTTGTTGGACACGAGTATGGTTTCTCTCAGGTGATTAAATCACCGACTAGAATTACAGCAGGTTCTTGTACTTGTGTAGATCTAACATTCAGTAGCGGATCACCTGATGAACTTTGTTATTCTGGGAACCAAAAATCTAATGGAAACGTCTATTTGTGACTACTCGGAGTAAAAAAAACTGAATGAAAAAGAATTTCTGTCTGATTTATCTACAATTCCATGGAATACTATCGAAAGAGGACATCGAGGGCAGCTCGACAATACTCTATATGTAGATATGAATTCACTTTGATGTCTTCTCTAAGTGGACGTAAATATGGAGGGGAAGTGAGATATACAATAAGAAAACTTGACCAGGAGAGCTCTAGTAGCAGACGGATAATGATTCAGCCATAGATATATGTGGGAACAATTTATAGATTCCATGCATAGATAATTACAAGCGTCAGATCCATCATTCATAATTCAGCCGTCGTCCATTAGAGATTATCCGCGTCCATCATCCAAAGACCTATTCCATATTCCATATAACAGTATTAGCACCAAATTCCAAAAAGACAATCATAGTATACATAAAAATAGGCTTGTTTCCTGCAAGAGAGAAGCGGTCAACAGTTTTTAATGATGCCGGCAAGACATCATGATGTTCCAAAAATATCAAATCCGTATCGCTGATCAGTATTCTTAATCCATAATATTCGTTGTAAAGTCGTCATCCAAAAAATGATGTATCTCAGTCACGATTTGATTGTGACTGTTCATATGAGTACCATGAGGATCTTGAAGTCCATGGGTTCATACGGCCCCTAGCCCCGGGTTAAGCGGAATTAGACACAAGTTACGAAACGTAACGCCATATATCTTGTACGCTACGCTCGTATTTTGCTATCAGCATGCGATATGTATCGCCAAATTTGAGAAACTTTGAGTGGAGGCGCTTGGTGGTGTAGCCCTGTTTTATAAGTTTCTGCAACAATGTTTTGTGACGTTGATTAAAATCGTCACATTTAACACAGGATCTAGCAAATGCTACTAGGCGTGATATGTATACGCCATATGCAGGTCCCACTGGAATATTACTGTCCAGAAAGGGATAGTTTACGATGCCGAAAAGCTTATTTAGATTATTCTCTACTGTCAGTAAATACCCAAGTACCGTAATGTATTATTCACATGGATATTCGGTGACTATATTAACAAACCGAGTAGCTAGCAGGTCCTCCGCCAAGTAGCCTGTTTGAGAGCGTACATATACGCTTCCAATATCTCCTTAAATATAACTCGGAAAGTGGATATCTGTATGTGGAAAGAGACGTTTATCTGGAATTGTTGGGACAAGATGAGGTCCGGGAAGCAGTAATGGGTAGTGTAACACTGGAATGCAAGTCTGTAGTTGTATATGGATTTGTGGATGGTGAGGTTTATAAATCGATGGGTGGAATAGATCAAGGTATCGCGTTCACAACACAGATGGGTACAATATGGGCGAGTGAAATCCAAGATGGTCAATAGCAGCAATCGTGGATTACATACCACCTCAATGATAAATCAATACCAATGGCCGTCCAACTGATGTGAAGCACCTTCTCAAGTTTGAAGTCAATCGGGCGAATTTTTCTCACGATACCGCGTTCACAAGATGCGGGACGGACGGAATCCATGATGGTCAATGGCAGCCATCTTGGATTACGTACCTCAGTGAAAATCAATACCAATGGTCATCTAACTGATGTGAAGCACCTTCTCAAGTTTGAAGTCGATTGGTTGAGTTGTACTTAAAATATCAATGCAAGTCTGTAGTTGTATATGGATTTGTGGATGGTGAGGTTTATAAATCGATGGGTGGAATAGATCAAGGTATCGCGTTCACAACACAGATGGGTACAATATGGGCGAGTGAAATCCAAGATGGTCAATAGCAGCAATCGTGGATTACATACCACCTCAATGATAAATCAATACCAATGGCCGTCCAACTGATGTGAAGCACCTTCTCAAGTTTGAAGTCAATCGGGCGAATTTTTCTCACGATACCGCGTTCACAAGATGCAGGATGGACGGAATCCAAGATGGTCAATGACAACCATCTTGAATTACATACTACCTCAGTGAAAATCAATACCAACGGCTATCTAACTGGTATGAAGCACCTTCTCGAGTTTGAAGTTGATTGGTCAAATTGTTCTCGAGATATCACGTTCACAAGATGCGAGACGAATGGAATCCAATATGGTCAATGGCAGCCATCTTGGATTACGTACCTCAGTGAAAATCAATACCAATAGCCATCTAACTGATGTGAAGAACCTTCCCAAGTTTGAAGTCGATTGGTCGAATTGTTCGCGAGGTATCGCTTTCACAAGATGTGAGACGGATGGAATCCAATATGATCAATGGCAGCCATCTTGGATTACGTACCTCAGTGAAAATCAATACCAATGGCCGTCTAGCTGATGTGAAGCACCTTCTCAAGTTTGAAGTCGATTGGTCGACCTGTTCTCGAGTTATCGCGTTCACAAAATGTGGGATGGACAGAATCCAATATGGTCGATGGGAGCCATCTCTTATTACGTACCTACGTGAAAATCAATACCAATGGCCGTCTAACTGATGTGAAGCACCTTCTCAGGTTTGAAGTCGATTGGTCGAATTGTTCTCAAGATATCGCGTTCACAAGATGTCGGACGGACGGACGCCTCGGCGAAAGGACGGACGGAGGGACGGAAGGACAGACGGCTAGCATTTCCAAGTCCTCCCATAACTTCGTGGCGGAGGAGAAAAGAAAACACATAATGATCGGTATGTTCTGGCCAGTTTAAAAGGTCATGTAGCTTAAAAATCATACAAAAAACAAATCGAAATATTTCAGTCACGGGGAAATTCTGGAAAAAAATGTTGTGTAATAGTACTTTAGTTTGTGGAAATTTCCTCACTCTATCAAATCATTGAATTACTGGAATATATGTAGAATTTTGTTTTGGGGAAAATATCCCCAAAATTAATTTCCCATAATGATTTGTGCTAGCTAGGCCACTCGACACTTGGAGGAAATGAAAACCAGGCTGATGAATGACCGAGGTAGATTGGCTGATTGTGGACACATGACTGAATCGAGACACAAAGATTTGAACGGAGAAGTGCCAGTTGGGCTGTACCTTAGTGAAGTATTTGGTTAAAACATGAACAGTATAGTGTCGTACTTCCATTTACACACACACACACACACCGGCAAGTTAACCAATATGCTGCAATACTTGCCAGTTAATACATCATGACATCACCCTATGCAATGAGATCAAGTACCCGACACCAGTCGTATATAACACAGAAAAAACAGAACAGCTGGATTATTGCAATTAACATGGATGAATTATAGTCATTGTGTAGATTTCAATAAAAACACTACAAAACAGGCGTTAAGTTTTTTTGCAAAATCAAAATTAGAGGATTACTGAAACTTTCTTATGTCCTAATTAATTACAGTCGTATATAACACAGAAAAAAACAGCACAGCTGGTTTAATGCAATTAACATGGATGAATTAGTCATTGTGTAGATCTCAATAAAAACACTACAAAACAGGCGCTAAGTTTTTTTTGCAAAATCAAAATTAGAGGATTACTGAAACTTTCTTATGTCCTAATCAATTACAGTCGTATATAACACAGAAAAAAAACAGAACAGCTGATTTAATGCAATTAACATGGATGAATTACAGTCATTGTGTAGATCTCAATAAAAACACTACAAAACAGGCGCTAAGTTTTTTTTGCAAAATCAAAATTAGAAGATTGCTGAAACTTTCTTATTCCTAATTAATTAGTCGTATATAACACAGAAAAAACAGAACAGCTGGTTTATTGCAATTAACATGGATTAATTATCGTCACTGTGTAGATTTCAATAAAAACACAACAAAACAGGCGTTAAGTATTTTTGCAAAATCAAAATTAGAGGATTGCTGAAACTTTCTTATATCCTAATTAATTACATATTTTCATGAAATTTTCAAGCTAAGCAAATGGCCCTATGGTAATTATACGTATCAATAGAAAAAACGTACTTAGGGGCTTTGGTTTCTCGGCATGCCGCTCTTCGCGTCAACATGAATGTGGGAACACGTGACCAAGTCAATATGAAAAAGACAAATTGTATATATGGATAGCTAAATGACCCAATCTGATTAAAACCAGATCTTAAAACCGCTTCTCCTCTGACTTGTCGCTGCGAGATGTCAGATGGGGAGCGTTATTTTTAGGTCTGGCTTTAATCAGATTACTAAATAACAATGTCATCGTCGAAGTTGTTTAATTTTCGAGAACCCCAAAATATATGATATGAATATATTAATACACCACAATTCAAGAGAGAAAATTTTCAATGCACAATATTTGCAGATGGCATGATCAGTGTATCTCGCATCTTGGCTTGTCCGTAGACTGTGTGCTGTGTCATAAGACACGGTTCGAGCAGTGCCAATAATGGGTCAGCTTTTGCACATTCGAGATTATTAAAATGTGGTTATCCTCATGCTGATATTTTGATGAATATATTTTCTCAGGTGTAACTTACTTTACTGTTTGCTATTATTTCTTTGCTATTTCTTCTCTGCTAATAAAACTTGAAACACTCTCCTAGTGAGCACCACTGAAAGGCAATCTGGCTGAAAACAGATCCACACTGGCGTGACTGGCATGACCCTTTTTCATATCTCGAGGTCGTTCATGTTCAAAATGAAGCAGAACAGTCGGAAATTCCCGACTCTCGTACATATTGCCGACGGCACGAATTCAAATATCAAAGATGCCCCTTCCTCCTTAATTTTGTGGATGAACACAAAACAAATTTCACTCACAGGTAACTATTTATCACCATTCGTAGATGTTATGAGCCGGGTAATATATTTCGCTACAGCAAGGCCATTATAATTTTCTTTGCCATATCCATGTGATATGGTCGCGTAGGAACATTTCTCTCGATCGTATAAGACAAGTTGCGTTGACTGGTCAAATATGACGTACATCTCAACGATTATTTGCGTGTGAGTAGGCCACCGAACGGCCTTGAACATTGAAGTAGCCAGATCCTAAAACACCCCAATATGGATCTGGTTTTAAGGAGGTTCCAGGAAATTTGAAAAAAGATGTCATTTTTCTTATATTTCGACAAGAAGTAGGCCTATAGAAAACTTTCAATATTCAAAATAAAAGATAAAATTCAGGGGTCACCATGTTTAATTTTTTCATAATCTAGGAATTTATCTGGTTTAACCCTACTCCAATATATGGGATTAATTAGGAATTCTATGAAAAACGCCTCTAATTTCATAGAAAAAACCTAATATTTACTAAGAAGTTATTTTCCCCAAAATGCCTCAATAGTTTTCTGGAACAACGCTGAATCGGAAAATCTAATAACAAGAGCCCAAGGGGCTTCAATATACGCCCGTATATCTGGAATTACATTGGTCCAAATTTCAAGGTTGTTTAATAGCCTTGATTCCAATTGGTAGATAGCAATCCAGAGAAAGGTCTACAATTTTGTGCTCCAGAGAATGTAACATATATCACATCTTATATTGAATTATAAACAAAAATGAGCTTAACTCTTGGTAAATAGTTGACCTTGAAGCAAGAGCCGAGAGCTCACATATCCCACACTGAAATCGACAGTAGTCAAACACAAGAAAAGAGTAGTTTTCCTGCAAATGGATTCCTTTCAGACGAGAGAATTTTTTATGAAGGAAGAGTGAGTGAGTGAGTGAGTGAATATGATTTAACGTCGCTTTCAACTATATTCCAGTCATATCACCACGTTGGGTCCTATTCCTTTTCACCCCCGGGAACTCATGAAGGAAGAAGAAAGTGATGAAGTAAACCTTTGTTCTTGAGTTAATAAACAGGTATGAAGTTCATAAAGGACCCCTCTCCCCGTTAAATTAGTAAATGTATGGTTTTTATTACACAACAGTTTAACTAACTGTTTCAGAAATGGGATTCAACTTCACAGGACAAATGCCATATACATGTAGGGGAGAGAACTCTGAATATTCCAACCTAACACATATAGTCAGCTAAACTGTGACCTTGACCTTTGGCAAATTGATCTCAAAATGTATGGCTCCTCTACGCAATGCGAGTAAGGTATACTCAAAGTTTGGTACCAATCCCTACCTTGAAACTAGAGATATCGCATGGACAACAAATGTTAATGGATGAATGGACAGAACGCAACATCGCATTACACGACCTCGTCTTCGACAGGCATATGAAAATGTGACTTTTAATGATTTCTTGATTTTTGGCTAACAGTGACCTTGACCTTTGACCCACATTCTGGTATGTAACACATCATGTCCCTCTAATGTACCTACTGGCAGAAAAAAAGTTATTTTTAATGATTTCATGATTTTGGGGTCACAGTGACCTTGACCTTTGACTTTGACCTATATAGATCGATCGATACACTGGCTCGCGAGGATGGCGAGTGTTATGCCCCTTGTACAGACCGTGGACGGAAGAGAAATAACCTTGTATTATATATGAGCATAGGAATCACATAATATAAACAGTGACCATTCAGTTATACATGTATGATATTTGGGAACTCAAACAAAATACGTGCTTCTACCACTAAATCCATTACATATCCGTTCTAGTGATCACGTAATTTGCTTACAGTTAGTAATATATCCTTGAAGCCCTATCATGTTTCAGAGCTGTTGGTGGTCATTGATCTTTACCTTGACCTTTGACCACTCATGCGTGAGTCCATAGATATCTTGACGCAATATGATACACAGTTATACAGTGTCTACAGCTCCTGCAACAGCTCACACAGATAATTCGGTAGAGAAGAGATATCCTGACCCGTCCTCAGTCGAGCTGACACATCTACATTTTCGTAGTTATAGACTGCCACAGCAGGTGCTAGAGGTTCGGACACATCAATATCTTGAAAGGTGTGGATAACACGGCCGTGTGTACAATCCAGTATAAGGAGAGTCCGGTTGATGCAGTCCAAATAAAAACCCTGGCGGACAGTTCCACGCTCTGTTTTGCCTTGCGGATACACTGAGAGAGTAGAGGTATTTATATCATCATGAGAGCAAACGAAACTGTATGGAAATGTTCTCTGTATGTTCACCCCCCAGGAATGGTCATCACCACCCACAATCACCGACAGTGGTTTACTCTGATGTAGTACACCCGCTGAAAGGACCCACTCGTCTTTTGCCTGCCTCTTCTTAATAGTAAAGGCGACTTCTATCTCCCAGTAAACTCTTTCATTCTGGAATGTCTGGTCGGCTATAGCGCCATCAAATACATCTTCGTCATCACACTGCCGTGTATTTACTAATAATTTTCCGTTATCTCTGACAGAAACACATCCATGGAGTCCTTTCTTCATAGAGAACAATGGACCTGAAAGCGTGAAGTCAACATGGATGACCTGTTGTTTATACATTCTCATAAAGACAAAAGAACCACTGGAAATGAACAGTACTCTTCGCCGCCTTCATCACCTTAAATATGCGGTTGCGAAGAGAAGTGCTCGAGAAATAAGATTAGAAAATAAAAAAAACAAGAGCCCAAGGGGCTTCAATATACGCCCGTATATCTGGAATTACATTGGTCCAAATTTCAAGGTTGTTTAATAGCCTTGATTCCAATTGGTAGCTAGCAATCCAGAGAAAGGTCTACAATTTTGTGCTTCTGAGAATGTAACATATATCACATCTTATATTGAATGATAAACTAAAATGAGCTGAACTCTTAGTAACTAGTTGACCTTGAAGCAAGAGCCGAGAGCTCACATATCCCACACTGAAATCGACAATAGTCAAACACAAGAAAATAGTTTTCCTTCAAATGGATTTCTTTCAGACGAGAGAACTTTTCATGAAGGAAGAAGAAAGTGATGAATAAAACCTTTGCTCTTGAGTTAATAAACAGGTATGAAGTTCATAAAGGACCCCTTGATCTCCCCGTTAAATTAGTAAATGTATGGTTTTTATTTCACAACAGTTTAACTTAATGTAGCTGTTTCAAACATGGGATTCAACTTCACAGGACAAATGTCATGTACATGTAGGGAAGAGAGCTCTGAATATTCCAACCTAACACATATAGTCAGCTAAACTTGGTTCAGTTTTGGGGGACTGTGACCTTGACCTTTGACAAATTGATCTCAAAATGTATGGCCCCTCTTCGCTATGCGAGTAAGGTATACTCAAAGTTTGGTACCAATCCATACCTTGAACCTAGAGATATCGCATGGACAACAAATGTTAATGGATGAATGGACAGAACGCAACATCGCATTACACGACCTCGTCTTCGACAGGCATATGAAAATGTGACTTGATTTCTTGATTTTGGGGTCACAGTGACCTTGACCTTTGACCCACATTTTGGTATGTAACACATCACGTCCCTCTAATATATCTACTGGCAGAAAAAAAGTTATTTTTAATGATTTCCTGATTTTGGGGTCACAGAGACCTTGACCTTTGACCTTGACCTAAATTTTGGTACACGACACATCGTCTTCCCTCAATGTATCAATGGACATAACAAAATCATGATTTTTATGACTCATGTTTCTGGGGGTCACAGTGATCTTGACGTTTGGCCTTGACCTACATTTTGGTACGTGACACATCATGTACCCATAATGTATCTACTGACACAAAAAAAGTAATTTTCAAAGATTTCTTGATTCTGGAGTCACAGTGACCTTGATCTAAATTTTGGTACATGACAAACCGTCTCCCCGTAATTTCTCAATTAATGAACACAACAATCATGATTTTTAAAAATTTCACGATTTTGGGGTCACAGTGACCTTGATCTTTGACCTTGACCTACATTTTGGTGTGTGACACATTATGTCCCCCTAATATATCTACTGACACAAAGAAATGTTATTTTTAATAATTTCCTGATTTTGGGGTCACAGTGACCTTTGACCTTGACCTAATTTTTGATATGCGACACTTCATTTCCCCCTATTGAATCCACTCACAAACGAGAGATCCTGAAGGATCTTGGCGCCCACCATTGTCCGATAATTGTAAGCTAATGACAAGAGGATCTTTTTGTCCATTGTTACTAAGAACAAAGAATTGATTTGTAATTTTGTTTACAGAATTGCAAAAAAGAGCGAAAAAGGGACACTGGAAAACGCCAAGATATAATCTTTGTAAGTTTCAAGTGTTTCAAGATTTCTAGAAACTGTACTTATGTCGGTTGTTATAGTACAAGAGAAATGAACACAGTTAGTCTGAAAGTGAATGTACATGTACCAAGGATCCTTTGCCTTCGTTTTGTAGTATTTTTATTTTATTTATTTTTTTGCATGTATCATCATTGGGTACTGGAAGCGAAGACAAATCTCTTTGACACTTTGGCATACTTAAGATTTTATAATTAGGAACGAATGCTAATTCTGTTCTGTTTACTGGGCTAGTTTGAGATATCTCTTTTAAGATACCATGCTCGAAAATAGTAAGATGGCACAATACTTAATACTCAAGGGATCCGGTCCGCGCAGTAATGTTGAAACTTCGTAAGTGTCTGAATCCTGATTATCTCCCTTGGATCGAAACATGCAGTAATCTACAGTTGTCGAGTTGTGACATTGTGTCACAAGAGTGACGTCCCTTCATGTACCTGACCCGCCGGCAGACAAAAGGGTGGGGCAGTCCACTTGCAACAGCATGGACTAAAGAAAACTGATTTAGAATTTGAAGAAATACATTTTAATTCCGATTTATTTGAACTCCTTGATATGGAAGGTGAAGATATGGATATTCTCTATAGTCAATATATAGAATATGCCCCACCGTTTGATCCGCCGACTCTTGTGATGCAACGTCACAACTCGAAATACCGTATTAATTTGAAGCGTAACTTGGATTTTCGAATCGGACCAAAAAAGGTATCTTGCGCCACTAGGCCCCATGTGGGACCTGTGTACCAAATTTCAGCAAGATCCATGAAATATTTCCTGAGAATTCACGATAACACTGTTTCAAGGGGAAATTCAAGATGGCCACCTGGCGGCCATATTGGATTTTCGAATCGGACCAAGAAAGTTATCTTGCACAACTGGGCCATAAGGGGAATCTGTGTACCAAATTTGAGGAAGATCCATGCAAGTACTTCTTGCGAAATCACGATAACAAAGTTTCATTGGGAAATCCAAGATGGGCGTCTGGTGGCCATATTGAATTTTCGAATCGAACCGAAAAAGGTATTTTGCACAACTAGACCCCAAGGGGAACCTATGTATCAAATTTGAGAAAGATCCCTGCAGTACTTCCTGAGAAATCATGATAACAATGTTGCATGGGAAAATCCAATATGGCCGCCTGATGGACGTATTGGATTTTGGAATTGGACCAGAAAAGGCATCCTGTACAACTGAACCACAAGGGTAACCTGTGTACCAAATTTGAGAAAGACCCGGGCAGTACTTCCTGAGAAATCAAGATAACAGAGTTTCACGAGGCTGGCTGGCGGCCATGTTGGATTTTCGAATCGGACCAGAAAAGGTATCTTGCACAACTAGACCCCAAGGGGAACCTGTGTACCAAATTTGAGAAAGATCGGATTTTGGAATTGGACCAGAAAAGGTATGCTGCACAACTGGACCACAAGTAGAACATGTGTACCAAATTTGAGAAAGATCCGGGCAGTACTTCCTGAGAAATCACGATAACAGAGTTTCACGAGGAATCTAAGATGGCCGCCTAGTGGCCATATTGGATTTTCATGGGGAAATCCAAGATGGCTGCCTGGTGGCCATATTGGATTTTCGAATCGGACCAGAAAAGGTATCTTGCACAACTAGACCACAAGGGGAACCTGTGTACCAAATTTGAGAAAGATCCATGCAGTAGTTCCTGAGAAATCGCGATAACAAGGTTTGATGGAGAAATCCAAGATGGCTGCCTGGTGGCCATATTGGATTTTCGAATCGGACCAGAAAAGGTATCTTGCACAACCAGACCCCAAGGGGAACCTGTGTACCAAATTTGAGAAAGATCGATGCAGTGGTTCCTGGAGAAATCGCATAACAGAAGCATGGGAAAATCCAAGATGGCTGCCTGGTGGCCATATTGATTTTCGAATAGGACCACAGAAAAGGTATCTTGCACAACTAGACCCCAAGGGGAACCTGTGTACCAAATTTGAGAAAGATCCATGCAGTAGTTCCTGAGAAATCGCGATAACAAGGTTTCATGGGGAAATCCAAGATGGCTGCCTGGTGGCCATATTGGATTTTCGAATCGGACCAGAAAAGGTATCTTGCACAACTAGACCCCGAGGGGAACCTGTGTACCAAATTTGAGAAAGATCGATACAGTAGTTCCTGAGAAATCGCGATAACAAGGTTTCATGGGGAAACCCAAGATGGCTGCCTGGTGGCCATATTGGATTTTCGAATCGGACCAGGAAAGGTATCTTGCACAACTAGACCCCAAGGGAAACCTGTGTACCAAATTTGAGAAAGATCTATGCAGTAGTTCCTGAGAAATCGCGATAAGGTTTCATGGGGAAATCCAAGATGGCTGCCTGGTGGCCATACTGGATTTTCGAATCGGACCAGAATTTGAGAAAGATCCATGCAGTACTTCCTGAGAAATCGCGATAACAAGGTTTCATGGGGAAATCCAAGATGGCTGCCTGGTGGCCATATTTGATCTTCGAATCGGACCAGAAAAGGTATGTTGCACAACTAAACCCCAAGGGAACCTGTGTACCAAATTTGAGAAAGATCCATGCAGTAGTTCCTGAGAAATCGCGATAACAAGGTTTCATGGGAAACCCAAGATGGCTGCCTGGTGGCCATATTGGATTTTCGAATCGGACCAGGAAAGGTATCTTGCACAACTAGACCCCAAGGGAAACCTGTGTACCAAATTTGAGAAAGATCTATGCAGTAGTTCCTGAGAAATCGCGATAAGGTTTCATGGGGAAATCCAAGATGGCTGCCTGGTGGCCATACAGGATTTTCGAATCGGACCAGAATTTGAGAAAGATCCATGCAGTATTTCCTGAGAAATCGCGATAACAAGGTTTCATGGGGAAATCCAAGATGGCTGCCTGGTGGCCATATTGGATTTTCGAATCGGACCAGAAAAGGTATGTTGCACAACTAGACCCCAAGGGGAACCTGTGTATCAAATTTGAGAAAGATCCATGGAGAAGTTACTGAGAAATCGCGATAACAAGGTTTCATGGGGAAATCCAAGATGGCTGCCTGGTGGCCATATTGGATTTTCGAATCGGACCAGAAAAGGTATCTTGCACAACTAGACCCCAAGGGGAACCTGTGTACCAAATTTGAGAAAGATCCATGCAGTAGTTCCTGAGAAATCGCGATAACAAGGTTTCATGGGAAATCCAAGATGGCTGCCTGGTGGCCATATTGGATTTTCGAATCGGACCAGAAAAAGGTATCTTGCACAACTAGACCCCAAGGGGAACCTGTGTACCAAATTTGAGAAAGATCCATGCAGTAGTTCCTGAGAAATCGCGATAACAAGGTTTCATGGGGAAATCCAAGATGGCTGCCTGGTGGCCATATTGGATTTTCGAATCGGACCAGAAAAGGTATCTTGCACAACTAGACCGCAAGGGGAACCTGGGTACCAAATTTGAGAAAGATCCATGCGGTAGTTCCTGAGAAATCGCGATAACAAGAATTGTTTACGGACGGACGACGGACGGAGGTACCCACATTCGAACCTTAAGTGGTTACAATTGTGCAACATTGTAACGAAACATTGTTGAAAGTTGGCTGCAATGTTGCACAATAATACCACTGATGGATGTTTAGTTCAAAAACACCAAGAAAAAAACAGTGTTTTAAAATCGTTTCTTATAGAGAAAACACTGTTTTAAAATCGTTTCTTATAGAGAATATCCATCATTAAAACACTGTATTTGATTCCTAAATCGTAAATCTGCTTTAATTCAAATGCCTTAATCTCCATTAAGCTGCACAATCAAACGTAGAAAACGGAAGTTAAAACTAAAAGTTAACTCCCCTAGGAGAGTTGTCCGCCCCTAGGAGAGCTCTCCCACTCATCCCAGAGATGTTACTATAAAAAGGCACTGCTAAATCATTCTAGTCCTCTTTCTCCTGTTTGCTCTCGACAGTGCACATCTAGAAGAAGTGTTTGACAATTACAACTGTTGTTGTTGTTGTTTCGCTGGTTATATCCTTTACCAAGTGTGACTTGTGTTCTTTATTTTTGGATTTCTTATTGCAATAGTATGTCTGACGTTCTGACTACTATTCTTTGTCGTACGTGTGGGCAGATTTTGTCCCCTTTGGACGCCCACACGGCTTGTTTTTGTTGTAAAGAGTTGTGTTATCGGGCGACCACGTGCGCCGAATGTGTGTTATGGGACGCTTCGACTTGGAGGAATTATGCCCAAGCTCGACGTGCTTACCTTTTACATGCGTGTGATGACCCGTCTATTTCGGAGGTCGACAGACGGGTATTGGAAATTTCCCTGGTCTATGATATGATGTATTGAGGTTCTCGACCGAGTTGGCTTGGATTTATCTCAGAGTATTCAAGGTCCAGTTTCACCCGCGTCGGTATGTATTCCTCCCAGTACTATTCCACAGGGAGATAATTCTCGGCTGTTAGACAGCTTGACCTGTACCGGTTCTGCATTGTCTGGGGTCTCTGCCAAACCCGTTCCATTGTCCGGTTTAACAAAGACCAAGTCGGTCTTGCCGATGCAATCCATTGTCTCCGTCAGACAAAAGAATTCTTTGCCACATGTTATTTCGCCTTTCTATCGGTTTACCACATGTTTCTTCTAAAAAGAAGAAAGCAAATAAACATCGTCGTGTGTCAATTTCTCCGTTGCGGGTTATATCTAAACATAGTTTATTTAATCCGTTTCTCGATCTATGGAGGTTGTCGGGGCGAATGTTGGACTCGCTTGAGTCAGCCACGTGTTAGTGTCTTCGGACGTACGTCGCTAAAATTATTTTGCTTGTCGGAGATTTGAAAATTTTAGTCTTGATTTTTCTATATCTTGAAATGATCGTCTGACGATGTTTTTCTAAAAGTATTTATGAAATCTCATGCTTAACTAATAACACAGTCCTGCATTAGGGCAGTGTGTATTCAATTTGCGTCTCCACACAAACAATGAGTTTCGGCCCGCTGTGTTTAATGTGGGCTTTTATTGGCTCTCACCATGCCGTTTTGTTTGTCGGTCAGTATGTGAGCCTATTGTGATCTGTGCTATAAACGAACAGGTTTTTGTTTCGTTGATTCACGATTTTATCCATTGATTTGTTGTATAAATCTTTACGAGTATTGTGAATACTATCCTCGTTCTGACGCGGGAGGTTTTTCCCCGCCGGGGAAATCCGATTCTTTATTAGCAGTCCGTCAATGTTTCATGTTGTTGTTGTATCTTTTGTTCGGACTTGCAGTTTTTGGTAGTTTTTCACCTTCATGCATTCAATTCTTTGGTCCTACCAAAAAGGTAATTCTCTTGTTATATCAAGTATTATTATGTGATTTTGATATCCTGTGTTCAAGACAGAACTTACAGAGGTTTTATCTGTCTTTCATGTTTACGTGATTGTTGCATTTGTGTACGTAACCACAAATCAACCCTATTTACTACGACCATTTGTTGCATTTTAATGAGCTTCTTTACTGATCTCTTTATGTAATTGAGGGTGTGTCGAACAACAAAGAGATCACGTGTTGGTTTATCGTGAGTGAGTAAACCTATTCACCCATTGTTTATTGTGAAAGTGTGCTATTTCTTTGAAACACAAAATTTTGTTATTTGCATTGTGATTTGTTTGTTCTCACCAAGTTGGTCCCATCTGTATACTGTATTACGCTTATAATTCAGATGGAGTTGAGCATTATTTTTTATTTTTTCTCTCTCTGAGAAAATTTAAAATTGTTAGCGTGAGGGTGAGTGTATTTCTCCGGAAACTCTTTAGAAATACTCTCGTTCGACGATATGGAATGACACGCAAATTCGTGAAGTCTTCTTGATTACCGGTATAGTCTACAAGAACATCATACTGCTCTTTAGTAATGTACTTACCGTTTCTGCTTCTCGACAACTTGTTCGTGCTAGGTCATTTCAAATTCTAATTTTTTAATAACCTTACCTTGCTGCCGACGAGAGACTTTAAATGTATTTCCTCTCTTCGGGAATTTTAAATTTCTTTGAGGATATTTCTCGCTTACGTTGAAATCTCTTTGTTCTGGATGTCGGTGGTGTGACTATTTTTGGGTTGTAAATAGTAACATTGTTTGTAAATGTGAATATTCTCTCCATATAAAACTCCAGTACTGCTTTTCATGTACAGGAGACAAATTACATCGGGAGAGGTCATAATGTAATCTTGTTCACTATCACAGTATTCATGTTCACTGACACAAAAGATCCATAATACCAGTTAGCCCATTCAGCTTACGTGTGATTAGCGCTAGGAACATTTAATGTGTTCTTCGCTACTGCGTTTCTATTTTCTAAAAGAAGGAAAATAATTACAATCGAATTCGGGGTTTCTGTGTTGCAACTCTTTTCTCGCTTCGCACCTTTACGACGTTACATTACGTCGTCTCGTTGTCCTCGTACACCTGTACGTCGTTTTCTCGCCGTTACGTCGTGTACTTTTATAAGTTTGTATCCTGCTCTATTATGAGCATGTATGTACATTATGTTGCGGATGCGGAAATCACTACGTTGTTTTTTCACACACAACGTTTCTCTCATTTTTCCACGTTCCGGTACGCCATAACGCCGTGTTTCACGTCATTGCTTCATTTGCGAGATGTATATTTTATATCCATTCATCTTCGGGTTTTTTTCGGCACTTCCTTCGATGCTCCATCGTCGGTCGTCGGCGGGAGTGGAAGTCCGTCTGTTTAGCGTCATCCTTCCATTTGTATCAGTTCCTCTCGGTGATTCACATGGTGATTTACTTAGGTGCGTCGTTGCACTACGAAGAGAGTTTTTGTTCAAGCATTTTTGATTCCGGTTTTGTGTTAAGATAACAAAATTGTGTTGGAATCAACAGTATTTGGTCTAATACTGTTATATGGAAAATGGAATAGGTCTTTGGATTATGGACGTGGATAGTGATGGTCGTCGCCTGGATTGTGAATGACGGTCTAGACTCTTGTAATTGAATTCAGCACAGTTTTGTGTTGATTTTTGTTTAACTCAGAACCATGTTGACAACATTTTGTGTTGAGATCCGTTTACCTTAGGATTGTGCTTAAACGACACAATGGTTGTTCGTGGTGTACTTGGGGGACAGTTTTTCGACTTTCTCCATCAAGTACTTTATTCCCGTATAGACGGTTGCACCAGTTGTTAGACTTTGACATTATGGTTCTGTCATCATCTTAGGGCTTTTCATTTCTATGCAGGACCTTACTCACTACGTTCGTTTTTTACGGGTTCGGTCTCTGCAGCGGATTTATTTGTCCTGGTTCCGAGGACGTTATGCCGATCCCGACTCTGTCTCTATTTCCCTCGTTGCTGACTTCCTCCTTCATCTTCACCGGGATAGGAAGTTTCATATTAGCTCCATTGTAGGGTATGGATCTGCTCTGGCTAGGGTGTTACGTCTTACCTCTGGTACCGACATTAGCCTTAACGATTATATCTCTGCGCTTATTCGCGCCTTCGCCTTACAGTCGCGACGTACTCGCCTACTGTTACCGAAATGGGATATCGGTGTGGTTCTGTGTGCTTTGATTCGTCCGCCCTTTGAACCCTTTCTATCCGCTTCTCTAAAGCTGTGTCCTACAAGGCGGCTTTTCTGGCGGCTTTTGCTTTGGCTTCTAGAGTGTCTAAACTTTTTCCTTTCGTTCCGTTCCGGAGTGTATCGCCAAAATGAGTCTGTTCGCTTAGGTCCGTGCGCTCAACGGTCGTACTCTATCCCTGCGTTATCAGACTTCGTACTTGGGCTCGAAGACGACTCTTTGTTATGCCCTGTTCGAGCCTTTCGCCACTATCTTACTCGTACCGATTCCGTTCGCGGCTCTCGGCGCCTGTTATTTCTGTCGTTTTCGCCCGTCTGCAATGCATGACATTACGAAAAAATACCATTGACGCGTGGTTGAAGAAGACCATAAAATGGTCTTATCAATTGGCCATTGACGCCTCCCCGCTACTGTATACTGCTTCTTCCCATGAGATTCGTGCCATCGCTACACATGGCTTTGATGGAAGAACTTGTCCCTCCATGACTTGTCCAGTCTTGTGCCTGGACAGCAAACTCCACGTTCACAAATTTCTATCTGTGAGATATGTCGGTGCAATCAGATAGTGTGACCACGCTCGGGCCACTGGTGGCTACCCAGCACGTGGTAAGTAATTTCAGAAAAAGAGGGGGGGGGGGTGCAAAATTGTCACCATTGCAGCAAGGCAGCCATCTTGCTGTATCATCTCATCTCATTTTTCAATTATATCATGTGTCCACATTCAATATGATCATCTATGAAGGAAGAAATAAGTCAGATAGACGACCATGGGCTCTCTAATCATCAATCTAAGAGGCCTGACACTATGGTGAATTTAATCTTTACCTTAACTGCGGTTTTGCTTGTGTCTTTCAGGTTGTATCTGACTTCCTTCTACATGATCTCAGCTGCGTCACCTACGCTCAACTCACAAGACAAAGAACTGACACTTGTGAGTATTATTAATAATGTTTTGTTTCAGGTTGCCAGTGTCAGCAACAGCGAATTAAAGTACAGAGAGTTGACAGTTGCGTAGAGTTGGCTCAGGGAACACACGCAGTCGACTCCTAGGCATCCTACAAGACCTACTCAGCTTCAAGAAACAAGTTGAGAAGTTGGCGTAAGACGGCTTGTGGACTGAGAATGGTGTGGCTTGGCGCCCTCTAAGCCCGGACAGTTTACACTTCACCCGACCGTAAAGGTACAGCCAAGTTTCTGCATGTATGTGCTAAAGTCGGCATTGCCCTAATCGGCATACAATACCTGCCAAGAAGACCTAGCAGCCCTAGGGGCAGAGGATTCTGACATCTTGGTAGAAGTTGCATACCACACCACGAGCACAGCTACATGGATGGAGACATTCAAGATAAGTACTACTGTTTCTTATCCATGATTTAACCTTTTACGTCTCTGACCAGGGTTTCACTTGTTCACTGTTGATGTCTCATGTTTATGCTCATGTCTGTGTCATCCCTCCTACATGGAGGAAGACACTCAAAAGATAAGTTAGATAAGTATCTTCTATTACTACTCCATAATTACCCTCTGCATTACCGACCAGGGTTCTTTTGTTGAGATTCTTTGTCATGCCTGTGATCATTTTTAGATAGAGGCTGAGACGGCCGTGTGGTCTGGTCCGTTTGCTGTTTCTGCTGGCGATTTGGTATCGAACTCTGAGGAAGTGGATTCGTGTCTCGCACAGTCTGACCTTTTTCCAGCACTAGTAATTGTACCTTACTGAGAGGCTGTTATCTTAAAAATAATTGGATATAAATGTTATCTTAAAAATTATTGGATATAAATGTTATCTACTCAGTAGTAATAGGTCAGTTTGGCAGCCGCTATCTCTCAAGTCATCATTTTAGACCTGACACAATTCTGACTTTTAATCTTTGTCTTTACTGCAGTTTTGCTTGTCATTTCAGTTTGAACTGACTTCCTCCCAGATTATCTCAGCTGGGTCACCTACGCTCATCTCACAAGCAGTGTCTCCACAGTCGAATAAAGTACAGAGTGGACGATTGCGTAGTATTGACTCAGGGAGCAAACGCAGTCATCTCCTACAAGACCTGTTCAACTTCAAGAACCAAGTATGGAGAGTTGGACATAAGACGGTTTGTGGACTGAGAATGGTGTGGCTTGGCGCCCTCTAAGCCCGGACAGTTTACGCTTCACCCGACCTTAAAGGTTCAGCCAAGTTTCTGCATGTATGTGCTAAAGTCGGCATTGCCCCAATCGACATACAATTCCTGCCAAGAAGACCTATCAGCCCTAGGGGCAGAGGATTCTGACATCTTGGTAGAGATTGTATACCACACCACGAGCACAGCTACATGGATGGAGACATTCAAGATAAGTACTGTTGTATCTTATCCATGTTTTAACCTTTTCGTCTCTGACCAGGGTTTCATTTGTTGATTGTTAATGTCTCATGCTTATACCCATGTCTGTGTCATCCCAGCGGTTACTTAGCCTGCTTTTAGGACTACATCAAGGCCGAGGTTCCCACCTCCATATGTTGGTACTGAGGCATTTGAATTAAAGCAGGTTTACGATTTAGGAATCAAATATTAAACATTTATAAACAATGTTTCTATTTGTTACTAAATCAAACCTGCTTTAATTTAATGGTCCCTCCCTTCCGTCCCCTCATCCCGCGGCCTTGTTCACTACTGGTCTCGGTTGATTACAATGAGAAAGAGGACTAGAATGATTTAGCAGTGCCTTTTATAGTAACATCTCTGGGATGAGTGGGAGAGCTCTCCTAGGGGCGGACAACTCTCCTAGGGGAGTTAACTTTTAGTTTTAACTTCCGTTTTCTACGTTTGATTGTGCAGCTTAATGGAGATTAAGGCATTTGAATTAAAGCAGGTTTGATTTAGTAACAAATAGAAACATTGTTTATAAATGTTTAATCTTTAAAGAATTGCACAAGGCATTCTTAGGAGGATAACCACTTAAGAAGAAAAAACCACTTAAGACGTCCTTATACGCAATAATGACCACTCAAGATATCAAATGTTAGTGCCTCCGGACGAACGGACGGACGGACGACGGACCACGGACGAAAAGCGATTTGAACAGCCCACCATCTGGTGATGGTGGGCTAAAAATTAGTAATTTTGAATGATTTGCTGATTTTTAGGTCACACTGACCTTTGACCTTGATTCTGGGGTCACAGTGACCTTGACTATTGACCTAGATCTCAATTTTGGTACATGACAAAACGGCTCCCGTAATTTCTCCATGGACTAAAAAAATCATGATTTTTAACAATTTCACGATTTTGGGGTCACAGTGACCTTGACCTTTGACATTGACTTACATTTTGGTAGGTGACACATCGTGTCCCCCTAATGTATCCACAGGCACAAAAAAATTATTTTTAATAATTTCCTGATTTTGGGGTCACAGTGACCTTTGACCTTCGACCTTGACCTATTTTTGGTATGCGACACTTCATTTCCCCCTATTGAATCCACTCACAAAAAATTAGAAATTTGTAATGATTTCCTGATTTTTCGGTCACACTGACCTTTGGCCTCTGACCTCGACCTACATTTGGTATGCAACACATCGTTCCCGACTAGGGCATCCACTCACCAAAAATTAGAACTGTAGATAAAAAACTGTCAATGATCAATGATTTCCTGTTTTTCAGACCAGTGAGCTTTGACCTCTGACCTCGACCTTCATTTTAGTACGCGGCACATCGTCTTCCCGTAGGGTATCTACTCACCAAAAATTGGAACTGTAGATAGAAAACTGTCCCAGATATAGACCGGACACGAGGGACGGACAGACGGACGGAAACCGCCATCACATAATACGTCCGCCTCTTGGCGGGTGTATAAAAAAAAAGAGCCCAAGGGGCTTCAATATAGAATACGCCCGTATATCTGGAATTACATTGGTACACATTTCAAGTTGTTTAATAGCCTTGATTCCAATTAGTAGCTAGCAATCCAGAGGAAGGTCTACAATTTTGTGCTTCTGAGAATGTAACATATATCACATGTTATATTGAATGATAAACTAAAATGAGCTTAACTCTTTGACCTTGAAGCAAGAGCTGAGAGCTCACATATCCCACACTGAAATCGACAATAGTCAAACACAAGAAAATAATAGTTTTCCTGCAAATGGATTCCTTTCAGACGAGAATTTTTCATGAAGGAAGAAGAAAGTGATAAGGTAAACCTTTGTTCTTGAGTTAATAAACAGGTGTGAAGTTCGTAAAGGACCCCTCTCCCCGTTAAATTAGTAAATGTATGGTTTTTATTTCACAACAGTTTAACTAAATGTAGCTGTTTCAACATGGGAGACAACTCCACAGGACAATACCATTTACATGCAGGGGAAAGAGCTTAGAATATTCCAACCTAACACATATAGTCAGCTAAATTTGATTCAGTTTTGGGGGATCTTGACCTTTGACAAATTGATCTCAAATGTATGGCTCCGCTTTGCCATGCGAGTAAGGTATACTCAAAGTTTGGTACCAATCCATACCTTGAAACTAGAGATATCGCATGGACTACAAATGTTAATGGATGAATGGACAGAACGCAACATCGCATTACACGACCTCGTCTTTGGCAGGCATATGAAAATGTGACTTTTAATGATTTCTTGATTTTGGGGCCACAGTGAACTTGACCTTTGACCTTGACCTGAATTTTGGTACACGACACATCGTTTTCCCTCAATGTATCAATGGACACAAAAAATCATGATTTTTAATGATTTCCTGATTTTGGGGTCACAGTGACCTTGACCTTTGACCTTGACTTAAATTTTGGTACTTGACAACCGTCTCCCCGAAATTTCTCAATGGACACAAAAATCATGATTTTTAGCAATTTCACAATTTTGGGGTCACAGTGACCTTGACCTTTGACCTACATTTGGTATGTGACACATCGTGTCCCCCTAATATATCCACTGACACAAAAAATGTTATTTTTAATAATTTCCTAATTTTGGGGTCACAGTGACCTTTGACCTTGACCTAATTTTTGGTATGCGACACTTCATTTCCGCCTATTGAATTCACTCACAAAATATAGTAATTTTTAATGATTTCCTGATTTTTAGCTCACACTGACCTTTGACCTCTGACCTCGACCTACATCTGGTATGCAACACATCGTTCCCCCCCTAGGGCACCCACTCACCAAAAATTAGAACTGTAGATAGAAAACTGTCAATGATTTTCTGATTTTAGGCAACAGTGACCTTTGACCTCTGATCTCGACCTCAATTTTGGTACGCGACACATCGTCTCCACCTGGCGTATCCACTCACAAAAAATTGCAACTGTGGATAGAAAACGTTCACAGACATAGACCGGACACGAACACTTCAGCGATTTCCTGTTTTTTAGGTCAGTGACCTTTGACCTCTGACCTCTACCTTCATGTTGGTACGCGACACATCGTCTCCGCATAGGGTATCCACTCATCAAAAATTAGAACTGTAAATAGAAAACTGTCCCAGATATAGACCGGACATGGGGGACGGACAGACGGACGGACAGACAGACGGACGGAAACCGCTATCACATAATACGTCCGCCTTTTGGGCGGGCGTATAAAAAGAAGAGCCCAAGGGGCTTCAATAAACGCCCGTAACAGAAATGACTGACCGCCAAACAGAAGAACAAACGTATTGGTATAGTCAAAGGTTCATCATCAAAGCCTAATCTGCTAAATCTGGAAATTTGATGTGAACATCAAGAATACGTCTAAACTAGGTCAAGGTCACTGCTTTATAGAAGATGGCAACGCATATTAGCACGATGTAAGAAAATGCTCAAATGGTTCGCGATATAGAACGGACAGAATATCCCAATCGTTTTCATGGGGGTGGGCAGATATTCTTCAATAGGTGACTGCTACACTCGATTTGATTGGCAGTATTATTTTTAGATATAGGATTTTTCGATGGTATATTGGCGATGAATCCCAGGCTATAATAAGCGAAATAGAGAAGGGTTTTATGCAAGGGAGGTTTATCGAGGAAGTATTATTAATCATCGATGATATAATGAAGTCCGCAGAGGAAACTAAAATAAAAGTCCTATTTCTCGTCGTCTTCGAAAGGGCCTTTGACAGCATCTATTGGGAATTTATGCATAATACTCTGTTGTCCGTTGGCTTCGTCGAGTCGCTTTGTGGTTGGGTTAAATTATTCCAACACGATCCAAAAATTTCTGTCCTAAATATATGTTTTAGATAATTAGCCTATAGGAAACAGGAAAAGGTAGGGCCTAGATAATATTTCATCCGTCGACCCACGCTTTGTGGCAAGTCATACAATTGATGCAAGCAGGCGATTTCTGGTTAGACAAAAGCCAGATTGCAAACACACTTACTCCCTTAAGAACAAAGCTCTACAATCACAATAGGGTGCTGATGCCGTTTATTAAATGGACCGAACAAGATATATGCGGTACAAGAGAAATGCCAATGTTCCGCACGAATGGTACAGATCTTACAGATAGTCATGATAGTGAACAAAGTACGATACATTGTGTATAAATACTGAATCGTACAAATGGTCATCTTCACAAGTCAAGGTAAATCCTAAATCCTCGCAGAGGGTTTACCTGGACATTTTTGGTGATTCGAATGAGTTCTTGAGTCGATGCCTCTATTATACAATCTCGTACATTTCATCCCCCGCGCTTGTTTTGGATTAGCATGTCGGTATCCCCAGCCTGTGGTTTTTGCTTTGACTTTCGATGTCGATTTCCGCTTGACATCAAAGCAGTTTGGCCCGCGATGAAATTGAAACCTATCACATCTCATACCTCGCAGCGGATTGGCCTGATCAACCATCTTAGCGCGTTCACTGATTGTGTTGATTCAGGGGAAACTCCTCCATCTGTTTATATCCAGAACTCGTATGGGTAACTAACCAAGCCAGTGTATCGATCCCAATAGATAGATCGATATAGAAAAGATGTATGACAGCAAAAATTTCTATACTTGATTGATGATATGCATCAATATATTTTACAACATTTTGCGTCTCAATAGGTAAATGTGTTTTCATAATTACAACCCCATATTGGCGTACACTGTACAATAGATTGTTGTTTTTTTTTACAGTCAGCGAATTAAAACCTAGTTTTCCTTTGCCTATACTAGTTTGTTCGTGGTAGCATGCGATTCAGAAGCGTGAATCCTATTCTGATAATGTTTGCGAAAGACAATGTGAGAAACGGTCGTATCTCAGAATAGGCTCCGTCCGTTTTATATATTCGTCTATAACACTTTAAATCTCTGTAATACTCTGAACGACTGAGGATAGATCCCAGCATGAGGCGACTTCGTTCAATAGATTGAGACTAAGAATGAGAACCAACCCGGCGAAATGAGGAAAGATAAGGGATGATGACACAGACTGGGGCGGAGTAAAAAGAATACATTGAGGAATTCCCATGTACATATATATTATGGTTGCCGAGATATGCTTCGAATATGGTTCAGATATATGACACCGATTTCCGGAGGGGGATTTAGTTTGTCACGAGGCTTCAATAATTATATTCCAACAATATTAGCAAGCTCTGGAAAGAAGAGAACGGGGAAGGAGTACAGGAGTAACTTAGTATGAGTTTCCGATGAGTTCAAGATCTAAATAACTACACATTACGGGAACAACATCGCGGTGGATCTGTGTTTTTTCATGTGCAATGAAGGAACCTATAGTAACAAGTTTAATATTCACTATAAAATGATAACTATATGTATGCTGCGTAATGACTCATTCTTCGCTCACCAGTGACACTTTTGCACCTTGCTTACAACACTGGGTCTGGAAAACATTCTAGGAACAGACTAAGGTGATAATACAGTGACTGTTCAAACTTACACACGAGATTTTGTCCACGGAACTTGAATTCCAGGGACCCGTCTATCCTTTTCTCTGACAGGAGGAGTTCCACCTGTTCTATCTCTGACACTGGCAGGACGCAGTGATTATTCCTTGTATCTTCACATTCAAATGACTTCAGAATATCTTTAGCTCCTCTGATTCGCGAATCCAGGCTGTCATCAAAAGAAAGAAATCAATAGATATCATAAATGTTTTCATTATTAACCGATTGACTTTAGTTTTCATCCTATCATGGTTTACTGAACATACCCTCTTTTCCCCCTGTAACAATTTTCCCGTGAGGTTATATAACCCTGAATAAATGTATACGTACCTCTGGATAGATTCAGCGGAGCTCTACAACACAAGATAAACACAGAAATTAGTGACGCCTCTGGCTGCGTAAGCAGGTTCGACATGTATTGATGAACTATTAACATTATTTCCAAAGCTATCGTAAAATCTATCCTTTGTAGGAGATTTATCAATTCGTCTCATCCACTCTCCCGGATGCCATGCCGGGCATCTTCCAATGACGACAGATATAAACTTGCACATGGTACTGTGTGCCGATTGTCCATTGCATGTGCCCGGTCACACTGGGTGCAAAAAGTCTGTTGATTGTCCCATACTTGACCATGTAGATACAACGTCAAGTGGGATTCAATTTCATTTTCGCAAATGCAGATAATTTAGGTGCTACAAATTACTTCTGGTCGTACAGCACATGGGTAAGAGGTTTCGAGCGATGCATGGCCAAAATGGCATGAAATGTTCTCCTCCACAGATGCTCCAAAGTACTTCACAGTGTTTCTCCAACATGCAGATTACTAATGTGTTCCAAACGACATACATAATGTTTAAATGCCGAGTAATTTGTCGCCACACGTCTTAGGAGTTATTCTTGGGTGATAAAGGGAATCTAAATAGGTGAACATTGCATGTGTTTAACAAGAGCCCAAGGTGCTTCAATATACGCCCGTATATCTGGAATTACATTGGTCCAAATTTCAAGGTTGTTTAATAGCCTTGATTCCAATTGGTAGCTAGCAATCCAGAGAAAGGTCTACAATTTCGTGCTTCCGAGAATGTAACATATATCACATCTTAGACTGAATGATAAACTAAAATGAGCTTAACTCTTGGTAACAAGTTGACCTTGAATCAAGAGTCAAGAGCTCACATATCCAATACTGAAATCGACAATAGTCAAACACAAGAAAATAGTAGTTTTCCTGCAAATGGATTTCTTTCAGGCGAGAGAATTTTTCATGAAGGAAGAAGTGATGAAGTAAACATTTGTTCTTTGAAAACAGGTATGAAGTTCATAAAGGACCCCTCTCTCCATTAAATTAGTAAATGTATGGTTAATTTCACAACAGTTTAACTAAATGTAGCTGTTTCAAACATGGGAGACAACTTCACAGGACAAATGCCATATACATGCACATGTATGGGAGAGAACTCTGAATATTCCAACCTACATATAACACATACACTGTAGAGTCAGCTAAACTGGATTCAGTTTTGGGGCACTGAAGATCAAATTTTGACAAATTGATATCAGAATGTATGGGTCTTCTTTACCTTGAAACTACAGATATTGCATGGACAACAAATGTTACTGGATGAATGGACAGAACGCAACATCGCATTACACGACTTCGTCTTCGACAGGCATATGAAAATGTGACTTCTAATGATTTCTTGATTTTGGGGGCACAGTGACCTTGACCTTTGACCCATATTTTGGTATAAAACACCTCATGTATCTACTTGCAGAAATAAGTTATTTTTAATGATTTCGTGATTTTGGGGTCACAGTGACCTTAACCTTGACCTAAATTTTGGTACACGACACATCGTCTTCCCTCAATGTATCAATGGACACAAAGAAATCATGATTTTTTTCATGAATTTCATGATTTTGAGGGTCACAGTGACCTTGACTATTGATCTTGACCTAAATTTTGGTACCTGAATGACAAACCGTCTCCCCGTAATTTCTCAATGGGACACAAATAATCATGATTTTTAACAATTTCACGATTTTGGGGTCACAGTGACCTTGACCTACATTTTGGTATGTGACACATCGTGTCCCACTAATGTATCTACTGACACAAAAATTGTTATTTTTAATAATTTCCTGATTTTGGGGTCACAGTGACCTTTGACCTTGACCTAATTTTTGGCATGCGACACTTCATTTCTCCCTTCTGAATCCACTCACAAACAATTAGCAATTTTTATTTATTTCCTGAGTTTTAGGTCACACTGACCTTTGACCTTGATTCTGGGGTCACAGTGACCTTGCCTATTGACCTGGACTTAAATTTTAGTAGATGACAAATGGATCCCTGTAATTGTCAATGGACTCAAAATTTCATGATTTTTAACAATTTCACGATTTTGGGGTAACCTTGACCTTTGACCTTGACCTACATTTTGGTAGGTGACACATCGTGTCCCACTAATGTATCTACTGACACAAAAAAAAGGAAGTGAGGTAAGTTTTCAGCGCAAATAACAAAAAAAAGGAAGTGAGGTAAGTTTTCAGCGCAAATAACAAAAAAAATTCACAGGTAAATTTTCTGTTATTAAGCTAAAACTTACCTCACTTCCACTCTTTGCATTTCTTGTCTACATGAAATACCACAGTAAGAATTTAAATGACACAGTTATCTCCCCTGCTAGTCACGTGATAGCATAGCTACCCACAATTCCACTTCCTTCTTGTTCCACTGCGATACATGGTCTGGATGTATCATAGCGGGGAGGTTGGGTGGGCATCACTGGAAGTGAGGTAAGTTTTAGCTTAATAACAGAAAATTTACCTGTGAAATTTTTTTGTTATTTGCGCTGAAAACTTACGTCACTTCCACTCTTTGCATAGAGTGCCACCGTAAGGTAGGTGGGCAAACTGATACAATCCGTGGTTAGTGATAAATGCCATACATAGTGACTAGTACAGAGTAGAAATCATAGATCTTCTACCTCAGAGGATCCATGAAATCATACAACAGTAATAACCTGTATGCCTATGGTACACAGGGAACCTCTGTTGCTACTCTGACTTCAAGGCTGAGATGCAAGATACGCCCCCCCCCTTTTTTTCGAAAGGGGCCGAGAGAAAAAATGCACTCACCCGCAAGCAGGGTTATAACTGTACGCCCGGACTTTTGTAGCTATCTTGCTGGCCTCGGTCCCCCAGACACCCACTGTGCGGTCACAAGTGGGCCGATGGAATAGAGGTCGTTACATGCCAACGTCATGTCCCGGAGATAGTAGGAGGCAAAGGTCGTGTTTGACCTCCAATAGCACGCCCTAATAATGTCGGTCACCGATCTGTTGGTCCATAGAGGCCATGATGCCGCTAATGCCCTAATCTCGTGACCCGAAACGTTTACAAGCGCGGCATGCCTATCAGTAGTCGTGGAGTACGCTAGCCGAATCGTATTTTTGAGCCAACTCGAGATAGTGTTTTTACTTATTTCTTGTTTGGCTTTGGGATCGAAAGGGATAAACAAACGCCACCTTCCCGCTCTGATCTCCTCTGTACGATTCAGGTAACACGCAAGTGCCCGAACCGGACACATTAACATGTCTGATTCAAGACCGGATGAAAGGAAATCAGATAAGGCTGGAATTGTGAACTCTCGAGATATGGAATCGTAGAGGGCTTGATTCTTGGCCACAAACTCAGGAACCGTTGTGAGAACTACCTTGCTCCAGTTCCTAGAGTGTCTGATGTTCCTTTTATCGAGCGCATGCAGCTCTGACACTCTAGCTGCCGAAGCAAGAGCCAACAAAAACGAAGTTTTGTATGATAAATATTTTAGCTCAATAGCCTCTATTGGCTCGAAAGGTGGCTCTCCTAATTGCCGAAGTACTAAGGCTAAGTCCCACTTAGGTAATTTCGGAACAGCCGACTGACCAGTTATCTTGTATGACTTGATTAGTGCAGATAAGTTTGGATCAGTCGAGGGATTAATCCCAGTACCCAGTAGAATAGGTTGAGCAATAGCCGCTCTATAACCTTCTACCGTAGCGGGCACCAGGCCCCTATCCCTGAACAGGTACAATAGAAACTCTGCTACTTCAGGGATAGTGGCGCAGGATGGATTGATATCGCTCTCTCCACACCAAAGATCGAAGATTGCCCACTTTGAGTTGTATACAGCGGAAGAGGACGGTCGAATTGATTGTGCCATTCGGCGCCCAACCGCCGCTGAAAATCCCGCCTGAGCAAAGTGCTGCTTGAGCACTTGCACACGTGGTAGTGGAACAGTCCTGGCTGGCTGTGGAATATCGACGTTCCGGGCTGGCGCAGTAGATTGTGCCATACCGGAAGCTGTCATTGTACATCTACCAGAAGATCCAGTAGTTCCGGGAACCACGGCCTTGCTGGCCACCACGGAACAATCAGGTAAACGACACGTGTGTTCGCGGATCTTCTGGAGTACCTTCGCTAGGATAGCTGGGGGAGGGAACGCATATGCTACCATCCTTGACCAGTCCTGCGATAGTGCGTCCACTGCAAACGCCGCCGTATCCGGTACCGGCGACATAAACAGGGGCAGTAGATTGTTGCGCCGAGTGGCGAACAGATCTATGTGTGGCATCTCCCAGACATGAGCTATTTGTTTTAGTATGTCTGGGTGAAGTTGCCACTCCGTGGGAATTATCTGATTCCGTCGTGAAAGCGAATCCGCTAAGACGTTCAGTACCCCCGGGATGTGTCTGGCCAACACCGATATGTTGTTGTCCCAACACAGACCGAAAAAGATTTCCGCTTGGCTTTGTAATTGCGGAGATCTCGTCCCCCCCTGCTTGTTGATGTAGGACACAACTGTTGTGTTGTCCGTCGCAACTAGCAGGTTCTTGTCGGTCAATACGCTCACCCACGTGCGGATGGCATGTGTCACTGCCATAAACTCCAACACGTTTATATGGTACGAGCGTTCCTCGATTGTCCATAACCCGGATGTCGACCTGGACTCGAGGTGGGCTCCCCATCCTTCTATAGATGCGTCCGTGAGCAGGTGATGTGACAGACGAAACGGAAGTAGGGACACACCTGGCATAACGTTGAGTGGATCCAGCCACCATTGGAGGCATTGTTTGACTAGTGGTGTTATAGGAATCCACGGATTCAACTGCCTTTCGACCCATTCGTGATTGAAATAAATCATTAAGGGACGAAGCTGCAACATCCCTCTTGGTGTTACGTCCTGTGTTGACGTCAAGAGGCCGATTATCGCAGCAAAGTGTAAAGCCCTGGCTTGAGATAACTTGAGGAATTGAGGTATCCTCGCTGTTATCTTTTGCCATCGATCTTCTGGGGGTTTGGCGAGAGCTCGTAGCGTATCGTATTCCACCCCCAGAAATTTGCGCCTTTGTGAAGGAATCAGCTCTGATTTCTCTTCGTGTGGGATGTATCCCAGAGAAGTCAATATCCTTAAGACAAACTGGGTGTCTAGGATTAACTGCTCCTTGCAGGCATTCCTTAGCAGGGAGTCGTCGATATAAAAGTGGTACTTTATACCTAGACTGTGCAGGAATTGTGCCACTGGTGTAAACACTCGTGTGAACACCCAAGGGGAAGTGGACAGGCCGAACGGAAGCACTTGAATTTGGAAGCGTCGATTGCCGACCATGAATCTCAAGTACTTCCTGTCCTCCGGATGTATCGGGATATGCAGGTATGCATCCCTTAAATCCAGAGAAGTCAGCCATTCCCCTTGTCTGAGTACTGTCCGGATAGACCGGAAGGACTCCATGCGGAAGTGTGGCGGTGGAGTGAGGTAGTCCTTGTTGAGGCGCTTTAGGTTTATAACCATGCGCATCTCGGACGTGTCTTTCTTGGGGACCAGAAAGACCGGCGAATAGAACCCGGGTGACGTGTCCCAAACCGGAAGCTCTATTACTGCAGCCTTCACCATCAGCTTGTCCACAGAGGACTGTATCGCTGATAGATGACCCGTTCGTAATGGTATACGAGACGGAAGGGGATGAGCAGTCAAGGGAGGAAGCGTGTCGAACAATAGGCGATAGCCATATCTGATCGTTCTAATGACCCACGCTTCCGTCCCGATCCTTATCCAGTTCCTCCAAAACAACTGCAGCCTTCCCCCTACCGGAAGGTCTAGTTGTTGGGGAACTGGAAACATTATGTCTCGGTGTTCCCGCCATAACGGAAGCCACCCGGTATGGCCCAAGACATCAGGTATCCTTCTTTGACTGCTTTGATTTCCCCTTACCCTGCTTCTTATGGCCAGAGCTCGATAACCTAGGCTCTAAAGAAGCAGGCGCTTGGCTATGCTGTTGGCCGGAAGCACCCTTATTAGCCTTGGAACTAGGCGGGTTCTTCTTAGCCTTCTTCGCCTTTGGACCCGACCCGGAAGCCATAGGTCTCTTAGACGAAGCACCGGAAGCAACTGACCTGTCATGCTCTATACGATCCATTTCAGGTCGAACTTCGGCAACAGCATCACCAAACAGTAAAGAAGGAGCCGTAGATGTCTCTAGTAGACTCCTCTTTACTGCTTCCGGTGTGTAACTATGCATAAAAGGAATGAAGGCCTTTCTCCTTAAATACACTAGCATAGAAGGTAGGTAGGCATTGTGTACCAGTAAATCTTCTACAGCACCGGAAGCAATCTTCTGGTAGTCAAGAACGAGGTTTATAACCTCCTGTAACTGTTCTTGACTCTCCGCGCCCGACAGCGAGAATAAACCATCCTTTATGGCTTTAAGAAACCAGTCGAGGTGATTCGTAATCGCCACTCCTTGTCGAGCAGTTTCCTCAAGAACTGCGGCCTGTTTGTTCGTGCAAGGAACATCTGGATTACTAGGCACTTTAGTATTGCTAGGGCATAAATACTGAAAGTCGCCGTTCACCTCTGCAGACCGGAAGCTAAACGGTGAGTTATGTACGCCGTAACTTTGTATGTTTGGCTTCTGTACTGGGAACGGACCAGAAGATCCTGCAGGGCGGAAGTGAGCTTTTGGTCTCAACCTTATAGCACGTTCCTCCTGCGAAGTGGGTTCTGCTAAAGTTCTATGGAACAAGTGGCAAATAGAATGAATAGCAGTTGAGGCCGGAAGCGTGGTAGCCGACCTCGTAACGCGGTTTGACTCTCCTGATTCAGTTTCAATATCCCCCGCATGTGGGACCGGAAGCTGCATATCAGGAATCAAGTCATAGATGCCGGAAATAAGCTCATAATATTTCCTAGCATCCGGATCAGTATTGGTAGGTTCATTCAATTCAGATCTACCGTACTGGTCCCTATCCACTTCCATAGCTTCCGGGGCTTCCTGCCAGGAGGGAGTATTGGAAGGGATAGTCCTCGACAAATTAGCTTCCGGTTTCCTAGACTGTTCAGTCAAAACCGGAAGCAGTGGCGTACTACTTCGGAATTGACTGGTCATCATCTCTCTCAATTCCTTCATTTCCTCACGTTGCTGTTCCATACCGCGCAGTATGGCAGCCAATGTGGGATCAGTCACTTGAGAGTGGACCGGAAGCAAGGCCTGACAAGGTGTGTTCACACTCAAGGACCTTCCAGCTGGACGTGAGCACGGCCACTGTAAAGGTCGGTGAACTGGCATACGAGGTCGTAAACCGGAAGCACGTATAGGAGGACGCATCATACGTAATAATCCCGGTCCCGTACCACGAACACCCCCGGAAGCAGATATCTGACCTAAGCCACGCAAGGGCGAAGGTAGACCAGCAACCAGATGCCGCATAATTTGACCTGATCTGATTGAGGGTTCTTGATAATGCAACTCAGACACAGGCAAAAAATTTGACATATCATAGGTACCTGAATACATACCATACTGCCGTTGTTGCGGGAACCTTAATCTCTGGTGGCCCAGAAGGCTCGTAGATACAAACGTCTCGGCAGGGGGACGAGGAAGGCCACCAGAGTAACCGGAAGCAGGTTGGGAAAATTCAGACAAACCAGAAGCAACAGTTAAAGGCGTAACTGAGCGACCGGGAAGTCCAGGCCTCGACAGCGTCGAGGAAGGTATTTTCCCAACCCCGGACCCAAATGAAAACTTAACATTAGGCCCCTCACTAGTGCTGCCTAAGTTTTCGTAGTCATAAGTTGACTCCGATCGAGAGATCGGAGTCCCCTGGCTTTCCCACGCTAAGCCTGGGTCCGTCACCGATTTCCCTTCATCGTCGTATCCAGGCGTCCGCTCAATTGGAATCTCCACGTCCACAGTCGTCGTAGTGCCAGACTCCAAATCCTCGATTATCCCTTCCACCTGTACCAACCGGGTCGGTGCCTTACCTGACTGACCCTTCGCCTGGTCTGAAATGGAAGCATCGTGAGCGGGGGGGGGCGTTTGTTTATCTTTATTTACGTTCAATAGGCTGACTAACGTAGACCCAGCTACAGAACTAACAAGCCCCCTAGACTCCTCGCCTACGCTAGTACGAGGAGACTGTGCTACATATGTCTCGTTGGTGAGATTGGTAGGCATAACAACACTATTTCCTTCGTTAGCTGCCAGAGAACCGGCCAGATACACCTGGAATATGCCGGGCGCCCACACAATACACTCTTCACAGGCCGTGTCCCATGTACAGATTCTACCCTGGCGGCATGGCGGACACGTTGAGTGAAGGTCATAACTAGGCTTGTCACCTCCACAAGACATGCATGACATTTGAGACATATTTTGAGCCATTTTTACGCTGATAACTTATAGAATACTTCCCAAAGGACTTCTTGCAGGAAATCAGACGTCTGAGGTAATCCAACTGTGAGTAGTTTCGCTAGAAAAGGCACTTTTTCACGGAGTTGACAATGTTTACTTCCAGCCCTACGAAGCAGTAGAACAAGAAGGGAGTGGAATTGTGGGTAGCTATGCTATCACGTGACTAGCAGGGGAGATAACTGTGTCATTTAAATTCTTACTGTGGTATTTCATGTAGACAAGAAATGCAAAGAGTGGAAGTGAGGTAAGTTTTCAGCGCAAAAAAATTAAAAATATTTGTAATAATTTCCTGATTTTGGGGTCACAGTGACCTTTGACCTATTTTTTGGTATGCGACACTTCATTTCCCCCTATTGAATCCACTCACAAAAAATTAGGAATTTGTAATGATTTCCTGATTTTTCAGTCGCACTGACCGTTGACCTCGACCTACATTTGATATGCAACACATCGATCCCCCCTAGGGCATCCACACACCAAAAACTAGAACTGTAGATAGAAAACTGTCAATGATCAATGATTTCCTGATTTTAGGCAACAGTGACCTTTGACCTCTGACCTCGACCTTAATTTTGGTATGCGACACATCGTCTCCACCTAGTGTAACCACTCACAAAAAATTGCAACTGTGGATAGAAAACGTTCACAGATATAGACCGGACACGAACACTACAGTGATTTCCTGTTTTTGAGGCCAGTGACCTTTGACCTCGACCTTGATTTTGGTATGTGACACATCGTCACCCCGTAGGGTATCCACTCACCAAAAAATAGAGTTGTAGATAGAAAACTGTCCCAGATATAAACCGGACACGAGGGACGGACAGACGGACCAGCGGACGGACACACGGACAGACGGACGGAAACCGCCATCACATAATACGTCCGCCTTTTGGCGGGCGTATAAAAACCTAAAAACCGCAAACATTATCACGTACATTTCCAGTCACTGAACGGTTTTGTTAAATGAATAAGAGACATTTTAACATCGCTTACGTGTGCTTCCAAGAGTGATACAGTATTTTTCGTCTCAACAATTTTCACTATTTCCTTAAGATAGTTAGCGACTTCTGCTGATAGTGACTGGAGCCTAGTCATCTTCAACTTCGTCTGTTGCAGCAGGAGATCACGCTTCTTCGCGACCACGTCGTTGGCTTCTGCTCTCCATTTCTCTAGAGCTGCTAATATGCTTTGAATTTTTTTTTCAATTTTCTCGGGTTCTCTGCCGAAACAATGCTGAAAGTGTACAGGTAATCAAGTTTAATAATATACGTATAATCCAACTATCAATGGACCAGGTTTGACGCCATGTTATTCCAAGAAACAATTCAACAAAACAGAATATTGATCATATTACATAAGTAAATTTTCGAACAAATGGAATGCCAAGAGAAAGTGCTAAATTAGTTTTGACGTATTGGCCACAGCTCCTTCGTGTGATACGTAAGAGCTTTTCTGAATTTGACGCTAAAAAAATTATGTTTCGGATCGTTTTAGGGCTCTCAATCTTGTAGTTGTCTCGCTGTCCCTTTGTTACAATGCATCATTACTTCTTAAACAAACGTCTGACAAATCTGTTTTGGAGAACTGGCTCGTTCTTCCACAAAGGTTTTGCCACACCCTCGCGGTACTACCAACAGGAACATTGGTTTTGCCCGGTGAATTTGCCTCGAAGCAATGTCAAATTTCAAGCGCACACATTTATTTATTTACTTTCATATTTATAACCAGCAGAAGCATCAGTGCCGAAACCCTGTTCTGCCTGGCTCTGATGGATTATAATGAGAAAAACTAGAGTTTGGGAACTGAAACGGGGCTATTTAAATGTAAAATAGGCTGTTGGAATAATTCTATTAACTGTTTGATATTCAGTCCCATGGTGAAGAGCCACACAATTTGTCCAGTCTCCCATTTCTCTCAACAAGGATCTTTATTAGTGAATTAGTGTAATTGTACATGTTATACATATATGTGTTTAAAAAAATAACTTGTAACTGATGGGACAGATACCTTATTTATCATGAAACCGACTTAATGATAAATAATGTCTTCTCTGCATGTTTCCAATATTTGTAAAATATTTTACTTTTTTTCAGATTATAGAAATCATATCCTTCAGCAGTAAATGACAAAATTCAGAAAATGTAAATACAATGTAAAATCCGTATGGTTGGATGGACTGGGGCTATGTTGAGATGCATCTCTCATGGCATCATATTATATACATGTACCTCCTCCTGTCAGTACACCCCCAATTTGGAAGGTTACAATTTATGACAATGATAGAATGACAATTATATTGTGCAGACTGGTACATATAGGTCACTTCTATTTAAACATGATGACTTGGAGTTTGACCCTATCAGTTGACTCTTTCCATCCAAGTGAACCAAGCCATTGACCTATGTCATGCATAGGTCTGCATCTAAATGGTATAGAGGGTATGGTGGAGAGGCTGTTTGTGTGTAAGTCTCCAATTTACATACCGTGAATACAATTTCTGCAAGAATGGGAGCCTAGAAAATTAGATTATCTTGCCAACATGGCAAACGTATGATAAGTATGCCTTAAACTATTTTCTTCTGCATATATCAAGTGCACTGGATAAAGTTTTTATCAGCCAGCGTGTTATGACATCCTTTCAGTAAAACTCTCTAAGGCAACCCTGAGTGGTATCCATTTTGCATTCATGCTCTAAAACAGCAAAACTCCGTGAAAATGACATCTGAACATACATAAGGGAATAACAGGAAATATTTAACTTCACTAATATAGACCTGGTGCAGACCCCTGTTTCGTAGGCTGTCGCTTCAAATGTCACGGTAAATTTTCTGGGAAAACTCCGGTTCTATTTATAGATCTCTCGGGAGTAGTAGAAAAAGGGGAGTTTCGGAGGTGCAATGGAGTGTGTTTGGGCTTGTTCCATCTGGCTACCTGGTAGAGTGTGCGTAGGTGGAGGAAGAGGAGGGCGAAGAATGGGAGTGAGTGAGTGAGTGAGTGAATGAATGAATGAATGGCGTTAAGGCGCTATGATAGGGCGTTAAGGCGTTGGGCCTGGCGTTGAAGGGCGTCACTGCAGTTCGAGGAATTAGTGTCAATTCCATGGCATATCTAGTCCCATCAGAGCTTCCGGGTTAATTCACCAGGGAGTTGAAGAGTTGAGCTAGACGTTGGCGGGCGTTACTGTGTTACGTTCATAAAAACAAGCGTATTCCAAAGACGTGCACAGCCGACGTTCAAATAATTAAGGATACTTTTTTCTAACGGACAAAAAGTGACATGGCCGAAGATTGACGCAACACTAAATGGCGGCTTCTGTCTGGACAAGAATAGCCGAGAATACAAATAACAGGTAAGAACGAATATGACAGATACAACATAAAATGGTGATTTCTGATTGGACAAGAGCCTACGAGAATTGTAAACATACCCAATGCGGCTGCCCTCAACACATTCACAAGTTTTCATATAGATTATTCTCACCTCCATCATATCTTACCCAAGGTCCAGCTTAGGCCTGCCTATATGCACTACGCATGCGCAGTCAGAATTTTTCAGCAAAAGTCAGCCCATGATCTCAAGACCCCTTCCACGTGTTCTACAGCGCGAGACAGAGCAAACAAGGTGCCACATCCCATACCGCAAATGTCCATAGTGCCCCACAGTGCTAACATTGAAATAACTGAAGAGTATGGTCTTATGTAGGGGCAGATAACTCTTGCTGGGAAGTCACGTGACCGGAACTGCCCTCTGACCCGCACGTGTGCTTTGACCCGTGTGTGACGTCACTGGAAGTGACGTCATCCGTAACGTCATCGCCAAACTCTCACGCTTCACCCTCATTTTTACGACAGAATTGGTCCTTCTCCTACTACTCCCGAGATTCCGAGATAGTATCTTTCAGAATCTTGATGTCTGGCACTGTAGCCGTTCTGGGATATATCAAATCTACCCCGTCTACCACACAGTGCCAGAGTCACATTAAATATTGCATCTGGAGGTTATGAAATATACATAAACAGCTACCCGAATCATGGAAGTGGGCGGAATTCTGGTTACATACCTTGATATCCTCCTCTGTTTTTGAGAGCTCTGCAGTCCTTTTCTTGATATCCTCGTATACCTGCCCCAACTGGCTCGCCCAAGATGTTAACTTCACCTGGATAATCAATGGCAGCAAATGTTATAGCGAACACATGTTCTCTTATTATATTCTGGCAACCATTCATGGATAGCGGCAGCGGTGCAAAGATTTTTTATATTATAAAAAATATTGTAATGAATATGTGTTAGTTTATAGGAGTAATTAAGCGACTCATGACATGAAGCTAGATTTTCCGACTGAAGGTGTTGGGTTTTTTTTACGTTCATAAAGTTAGACCGCGGTTCGCAGTTCGCAGTTCATTATTCGAGGAGACCAGCAATTATTTCCTCAGATATGGAAATCTGTATTTTTTTTATTACGAGTACTTTGAACTCCAAACTCTGTACAGCAAGAGAGAATGTCATGCTGTATATCTTTGCATATTCATATCCCAAATCTGACGCCAGGGAGGCGCTGCTAGAGGCGCTGTTATGAGTCGATGAATGACTGGTCTCGAATAAGGAACTGCGAACCGCGGACTAACTTTATGAACGTTGGTTTTTTGCTCCGATCTCCGGAACGACAAAAAATGAGGGCCGAGACTCCGTGACTTTGTAGATTATCATATTGGGGTTATTTTAGGCCTATCATATTGGGGTTATTTTAGGCCTATGTGCATGACCCCCGAGCAGCGGATCATGGGTAAAGTCAAAATGGCGGCCAAGTGAGGTACCAGAAAAGTGATATTGTCGTCAGATTTCTTCAAGATTTTGCCAAAGTGAGTAAAACCTATTTCATTTCATATCAGATTATTATTTACTAATTTATCATGCAGTTTTTGCGAAGAAAATACATAAATAAAATGAGAGATCCTGAAGGATCTTGGCGCCCACCATTGTCCCATAATTTTAAGCTAATGACAAGAGGATCTTTTGTCCATTGTTACTAAGAACAAACGATTGATTTGTAATTTTGTTACAGAATTTCGAATCTGAGCGAAAAAAAGATCGAAAAAGGGACACTGGAAAACACCAAGATATCATCTTTCTAAGTGTAAGGAGTTTAAAGATTTCTAGAAACTGTGCTTATGTCAGTTTTAATAGTACAAGAGAAAAGAGCAAAGTTAGTCTGAAAGTGAATGTCCGGAGGATCATTCGTCTTCGTTCTGTGGTATTTTTTTTGTGCACGTGTCATCAATGAGTACTGGAAGCGAAGACAAATGTCCCTTTGGCATAAACTATGAAACATACTTAAGATTTTATAATTAGGAACGAATGCTAATTCTGTTCTGTTCACTGGGCTAGTTCGAGATATCTCTTTTAAGATACCATGCTGGAAAATAGTAACATGGTACAATACTTAATACTGAAGGGAGCCGCGCAGTTATGTTGAAACTTTGAAAGTGTCTGAATCCTGATTATCTTCCTTGGATCGAAACACGCAGCAGTCTGAAGTTGTCGAGTTGTAACGCTGTGTCACAAGAGTGACATCCCTTCATGTGGCCGACCCGTCGGCAGACGAAACAGTTCACTGGACTAAGAAAACTGATTTAAAATTTGAAAATTTGCAGTAGTTCCTGAGAAATCGCGATAACAAGGTTTCATGGGGAATCCAAGATGGTCGAATCCGGCCAGAAAGGGTATCTTGCACAACTAGACCCCAAGGAGAACATATGTACCAAATTTGAGAAGGATCCATGCGGTAGCTCCTGAGAAATCGCGATAACAAGTTTTCATAAGGAAATCCAAGATGGCCGCCTTGTGGCCATATTGGATTTTCGAATCAGACCAGAAAAGGTATCTTGCACAACTGGACCACATGGGGAACCTGTGTGCCAAATTTGACAAAGATCTATACAGTATTTCCTGAGAAACCACGTTTCATAGGGAAATATAATATGGCTGCTTGGTGGTCATATTGGATTTTCGATTCGGACCGAAAAAGGTGTCATGCACAACTAAACCCTAAGGGGAACCTGTGTACCAACTCTGAGAAAGATCCATGCAGTACTTCCTGAGAAATGACAATAACAAAGTTTCATGGGGAAATCAAAGATGGCTGCCTGGCGGCCATATTGGATTTTCGAATCGGACAAGAAAAGGCATCTTGCACAACTAGACCCCAAGGTGAACCTGTTATCCATGCAGTAGTTCCTGAGAAATCGCGATAACAAGGTTTCATGGGGAAATCCAAGATGGCTGCGTTGTGGCCATATTGCATTTTCGAATCGGACCAGAAAAGGTATCTTGCACAACTAGACCCCAAGGGGAACCTGTGTACCAAATTTCAGAAAGATCCATGAAGTAGTTCCTGAGAAATCGCGATAATCCAAGATGGCTGCCTGGTGGCCATATTGGATTTCGCCAGAAAAGGTATCTTGCACAACTAGACCCCAAGGGGAACCTGTGTACCAATTTGAAAAAGATCCATGCAATAGTTCCTGAGAAATCGCAAAAACAAGGTTTCATGGGGAAATCCAAGATGGCCGCCTTGTGGCCATATTGGATTTTCGAATCGGACCAGAAAAGCTATCTGCACAACTGGACCCCAAGGGAAACCTGTGTACCAAATTTCAGAAAGATTCATGAAGCAGTTCCTGAGAAATCGTGATAACAAGGTTTCATGGGGAAATCCAAGATGGCTGCCTTGTGGCCATATTGGATTTTCGAATCGGACCAGAAAAGCTATCTGCACAACTGGATCCCAAGGGGAACCTGTGTAACAAACTTCAGAAAGATCCATGAAGCAGGTCCTGAGAAATCGCAATAACAAGGTTTCATGGGGAAATCCAAGATGGCTGCCTGGCGGCCATATTGGATTTTGGTATCGGACCAGAAAAGGTATCTTGCACAACTAGACCCCAAGGGGAACCTGTGTACCAAATTTGGAAAAGATCCATGCAATAGTTCCTGAGAAATCGGAATAACAAGGTTTCATGGGGAAATCCAAGATGGCCGCCTTTTGGCCATATTGGATTTTCGAATCAGACCGGAAAAGCTATCTGCACAACTAGACCCCAAGGAGAACCTGTGTACCAAATTTCAGAAAGATCCATGCTGCAGTTCCTGAGAAATCACGATAACAAGGTTTCATGGGGAAATCCAAGTTGGCCGCCTTGTGGCCATATTGGATTTTCGAATCGGACCAGAATAGGTATCTGCACAACTAGACCCCAAGCGGAACCTGTGTACCAAATTTGAGAAAGATCCATGCAGTAGCTCCTGAGAAATCGCGATAACAAGGTTTCATGGGGAAATCCAAGATGGCCGCCTTGTGGCCATATTGGATTTTCGTATCGGACCAGAAAAGTTATCTGCACAACTAGACCCCAAGGGGAACCTGTGTACCAAATTTGGGAGAGATCCATGCAGTAGTTCCTGAGAAATCGCGATAACAAGGTTTCATGGGGAAATCCAAGATGGCCGCCTGATGGCCGCCTTGTGGCCATATTGGATTTTCGAATCGGACCAGTAAAGCTATCTGCACAACTAGACCCCAAGGGGAACCTGTGTACCAAATTTCAGAAAGATCCATGCAGTAGTTCCTGAGAAATCGCGATAACAAGAATTGTTTACGGACGGACGACGGCTGACGGACGGACGACGGGCCACGGACGAAAAGCGATTTGAACAGCCCACCATCTGGTGATGGTGGGCTAAAAATTGAAAAAATCTGATAGAAAAATCGTCCAAAAAATGCCTTTCATGATGGCGGCCATTTTTTTTTTACATTTTCTATTAGAGCTTGACCCAAGGATTTCGTGCGCTAAGTTTCATCCCTCTAGAGTAAGGGACAGCGAAAATATTTATGGGGGCACTTACTGAAGTGCAAATTCCTTTGGGCAACATAGCAGAATAGTGAATGTCGGTCTGATGTATATACATATTCCTACGAAGTAGGCTACAGATCGCAAATTGTCCGGTAATGAGTGAGTCATTCAGTCAGTCAGTCCATCCGAATCCTTTCGTCTGCAAAATAAGGAGAACCGTTGACATTGGAACTTTGATATTTGGCATGAACGTGCATTAGGGCATTGTTACCAGCAAGTTCTGAGCTGATCGAATTCTGATGAAAATTTGATGTATAATTATTTTTATTATTATTTATTGATTGCTCAGCGAGTGCACGGTCATGCCCATCGGGAACCCTTGGCTGTATGTTTCACTGTATGTATAACACAGTACAAAACCTGGTGGGATATGCCATCCGTAATTGTTTTGAGAGCTAGAGGTCACAGCAGTGCAGCTGGGTCACCCTCAATAGGCCTATAAACAGATCAGAACTAACAATCTGATAGGCTTGGGATTCGAGAATGCAGTTAATACTGCCATGGTGTAATAATTAAATTGTTCTTAGAGGTCAGAGCAGGGGAGACAAAAATAAACAGATCTGTCTGGGAGTTAAAAAAATATCACAACAGATGGTACCGGTATTACATTAAACCATCGACAGTGCAGATTCCATGAGTTCACATGTTGACGTCTTTATTAATTTATTACCGTTCCAGGGGACATTTGAGCAGCTGCCATTAACTTGAGATACACACTTTTGCTATATACACACATGTTTCATGGGAAACGAAATTAAACAGATATATGTAATCAGTATTAAGAGGCTGTATTTAAGATGCTAAGTACAATCCTCAAATTCTACATTCATCAGATTGCCGATACCCAAAATGTGCTGTCTCATATATCTAGATAACAACGTGATGTAGAGACGCTATTTATTCGTCTTTGTACTGTTCATGCTCAGGAGAATGACATGGAATCATTATTATCTTGTGCAGAGAAGGTGTTGGTCTTGAGTGTTGGAATTACCGTAAACTACATAAATGCTACCTTTCTACTATAGGACTATACATAAGAATTTGTGGTATTGTTGGGAAAATAATGCGATTCAAAAAGTTGTTTTGGTTCTGGACAAGGGCACTGAAAACCATTAAAGAAATGTAAATGTATTTTCACACGTAAAACCTGAAATCTACTGAACTTTTTATTATTTAATCTGTTTCCTTCAGTTGAAAGATTGTAAAATTAAATCGGCGATCGTTATTTATTTTTGGAATGAAGGCGCATTAGGAGACTGTTACCAACAAGTTCTGAGCTGACCTACTTTTGATGAAAATTTCTGGTGATTTTTGATGAAAATCACTGGTGATTCTGACTTGGGCAGAGGCCATCTTAATATAGGTAGGATTTCAACTGGGGGTGGGGATTTCCAAGAATTCAGTTTGCGTCGGGGTCCTAATGCCTACCCTACTCCGTAGGTCCTGTGACGTTAGTCACACTGCTCATGTATTGATGACGCAGACGCAATATGCGTTATTCACTAATCTTATAAGGATATATTACGTTACCATCATCACCATCATCGCGAATATACGGACATTATCACGAGTAAACAATAAAAAATACCTCAACTTTACCAATCAAGAGGTTATTCTACAATTACTGGTAAATGTTTTACCGTACCATTAAATAATATTTAAAGACTACGACTGTGGTGAATCAAACCTTTTCCGCTTCGTAAGCCGATCTGAAATTCTTGAAGGCATGCCTGCTGTGTTTCTCAACACAAGGGACACACACCAGTTTCTTGCAGTCATCGCAATACATCTGAAGAGGCTCATCATGTTCCCCACACATTGGTGTCGAAGCGTAATTCTCCGGCTCAACCAAGGTGTGTCTGGAAAGTGATCCGCGCATCGGATGACACACGCGCAAACAATCTTGGCAATACAGACACCCACATTTCACGCAACCTTTAACAGCAATCTTTGGCTGGTCACCTTCACATACGGAACAACTGAGCACATTGTCGTCATCTTTCGTTTGCCCCATCTGATATTTCTCTACTATGTTAGCGATAGCGAAATGGACAGGAAGACTAGACATATCGCTGAAATAAAAAATATAGAGATGTGTCACATAATGATATGAAATTTAGACTGTTAGTGTTTGGCGAACACATATAATATAGTAGTTCATCCTTGTCATAATACTTACCAACGTATTAAAATTATAAATTTAATACATTGAAAATCAATAAATCTTAGAAATCAGCCAACTACATGCCTCTATATTTTCTGTATTGAAATTCAACCAATCATACGAGTTTCAACTTGGTGGCATGTAATTCGGGAAGCCGCAGCCCTATCTTTACATGATCAGTGTCCACTCTGCATCATTTCATGCGTTCTTGGTGATCATAAAAACGCTCTACATGATAAGTGACTGTTTGATGCACCTGATATTCAGCATTGTCTGCCGAGGTATGATTTTTTAATACTCGTACGCTGCCATTGACTTCTTGCTTTAGTTTACGAAGATATCGTTTATTGTCTGAATACCGCGCCATTTCCAGCGGAATTTTGCTTCCACATAAAATTTCTCTGTAACAATGATTTCGTTGGTTGATTTACAGTCTTGTTACTCTTTAAAAAATGTTGAGTGAAATTTCACTCAATTAAGAGTGGAAATTGATCCCACTCGAGTTGAGTGAACTTGAGTGGTTTTAACTCAAGTTGAGTGAAAAGTAACTCAAGTTGAGTGAAAAGTAACCCAAGTTGAGTGAAAAGTAAGGGATCGTATCCATCCAACGTTCGTTTGAAAAAAAACGTCCATGCAAACGATGGGTGTATGAGTTGATCGTTTTTTAAAAAACGTCTGTCAGATAAAGACGATCGCCGGAAATCTCCGGCAACCTACGGTAAGGGTGCCGGTCGTCTTTTCACACCTCGAACAAAGGTGCAGACGTTTTCTAGCAAACGATTGAAAGTCTCCTGGCAAACGATCGGCTCGAAAGTAGTCCCGCTTTACAGACGCAAAAACAACAACAACGACCGTGTCGCTTGAGGCCATGAAAAACGGATTATGAGAACGGAACACAAATTAATGTTGTTTTCTTTTCCAGATTTTTGCTATACGTGTGCTGCTTGACTATATCTTAGAATCGGTTACGGTGTAATTCGTTAATAAACAAAATATTATGGAACCATGATACCGTTTTATGAACGTGCGATTCGAATCTTATGTATTTTGCAGAATACGGACTTTGCGCATTTTGGAATGCGCTTTCAAAAAAGTCAGTCCTAGATTACCATTTGATTTGATTTGATTTTTATTTCACCATGCATAACAATAATGTTTAGTAAACAAAATATAATAGTGGCGGGATGAAAACCCCGAGGGGTTTGTTTTATCCCAAAATAATTATTATATTTACAAAGATGATAATATGCGGTAAACTCTATCATAGTGAGACAAAAACACAAATTTAATTTCCAACTTCCACAGACGGCAAACAGAATAGATGTCTAATTATGTTCCAGTAATAAATACGATTATATCCTCGATTTGAATAATGAGAGCGAAACATGAGATTTTAACTGAGAGGTTAAATTGTTCCATATTTTAGGACCCTTTATTTTAGTACTATAAGAAGATAAGTCAGAGTAGTAAAAATCGCGATATAAATTTAATTTAGCCTGTCTAGTTGGGTACCTGTGGACAACAGATAATTTTGAAAAATATGATCTGAAAGTGTTTGGAATTAGGTCTGTATGATTGAAAAATTTGTCAACAAAAATTAACACCTGGTAGTCGTTTATTTGTTTTATGGACAATATCTGTAATTTTTGGAATGAGATGATCATAGTTTTACTTTAACAATTATTATCACGTTTGATTACAGATAAATGTCGAGTGAAACATTAGAATCTAATGCGTATATTTTTTCTCTTTCAGGACGATGCGTAAACGCAGAAATTTACAAGACATTCACCATAGATAACGGTTTTGTAATGGTGTAACTCATAATTTTGTTTTTGTTTAATTTGCGCTTTTGAAGCGCGCCTTGTTTGGTAAGCTTTTAAAGTTGCATCTGCAAATATCTATACGTGATGAGTACTCTATTCATCTGAAGTTTGTAATTTCGATAGAAGTCGGATACCCGTGGTTGTACATTTACAACTTTTAGAGCAACGCCGCATGGCATTTTCATAGAGAGAGATACTTATTTTGTCACCTGGTATCGTCGATTCAGTTATGAGAGATCGTGTATGTAATTAACAAGAAACACTGCGATAGTCTTGTTTCGCCGTTGGGCTTCGAGTGGGTAATCAAAATAACCATTGGTTATTACTGCTTAATTGTGGTTGTGGTGAGAAACAAATAAGCTGGATGTGAAAGACGATGTTTATAGTACTAAAGATGCGATCATATATGTCCAACCTTCCAGAAATGCACTTAAATATATTTTTCATGGAACAAAACTGCATGGCTTATTTAGAGCCCGGAGTGATCAATTGAAACTGTCCCGGAAATGTGCAACTGTGAATAAACAAAAAGTATAAAATCAAAGACACTTGTTGCCTTTTATTTAATAATGTCTTTGAAATGAACAATCCCTTCAGCGATACTTCCCGTGAACGTCCATTTATTTGAATTATGGTAGTAATAAAGCAAATGCCCGTGGATGTCCCGTGGATGCCGCCTCCGGAAGTAACTCTTGCGTCCTTCGTGGCTCGAAAGTCAAGCTGTGTACAGACCAATAGAACAGACAAATAAGCTGATCACTTTACTATTATTATGGCTAGACAATAAATTGACAGCTTGGCAATATTGTTTACTAATCAAGCAGGATTCTTACCTATATGCTCACCGGAAATTAGTTTCTTCCACGTATGGTCCTGCTGGATAGGGATATGGGACTTTCTTGCACAATCATATGTTTATTGGTTAGAATCTTACAACAAAATATAAACATAACGAAGAAATATGTGCATATACGAATAATATTATTCGGAGAAAAGGCGGTCATTCCTCTAGTTTCAATATGTCCATGCAGCAAACAAACCTGCAATGTAGAATAAAAGTGCGTTAAGTTGACCATAATAAATAAAACACCGATAATCAAATATTTGGATCTGTTTCGATAAAGTCTCAAATAAACGATTGGTTGTCAAAAAATACATCTGTCTCAGCGCATTGCCGAGAAATTCACTTCAATCTAAAACATTAAAAATGCTTGAATGAAGACTCAATGGAAATTCACACCTCCACTTTCTCTCAAGTAGCGATGTTCAAAAAATATTCTCCCGTGAAAATTCTTTTTCATGGCACTCACCAAAGTATAGCTCTAGAAACTTTCTGGATAATTTTAATGTATTCGACTTGTGAATTGAAGGATCGTGAATATAGCGTTTTCCTTTCTGATCTGGTAGGCCTATATCGCCATGAACGTTTCGACAGACACGTGTTCTACACCGCTCTTTATTTTCCCGCCATGCGGGAGCAGTCCTGTGTCGACTTTTCTATGCTGGGGATAAACGGCAGTCGAAAAGGAAGGCCACGTGCGTGTACGCGTGTGCTCCTTGACCGTACACAAGCTGCGGTTTTTTTTCAGACAGACACGTAAGTAGTATACAAACGGTAAATTGACGTCCCAGCGCCTCACTGCGCATGCGCAGAAAAAAAAATGGGGTGGTTTTGAGGAGGTATTGGGGCGGTGTGCGCAGGTGAATGGGGCGCAGGTATGACGTCACTTCCGGTCTGGGTGAATGGGGCGTGACCTTGGGAGCATGTATTTCTCCGCGGTGATGCGGTCTGGCGGTGATGCGGTCTGCCTCTGCGGACCGAAAGTAGTCCCAAACTCGTGGGTTTTCGTGGAAGTGTTCGGCAATCTGTAGGGACCGCTAGTGGACCGATGGGGTCGAGTGAGGTATCAAAGTGAAGCATTCGTGAAGGGGCATCTAATGGGCTGGGTGTGGGGTTGACATATCGGCCTTCTGCGCATGCGCGGTGGCCGAAGGGTATGAAAATAGCCTTTTTGGAGCTAGGGGAGCCCCTAGTGGACCGATGGGGTCGAGTGAGGTATCAAAGTGAAGCATATGTGAAGGGGCATCTGATGGGCTGGGCGCGGGGTTGAACTATCGGCATTCTGCGCATGCGCGGAGGCCCAAGGGTATGGAAATAGACGTTTTGGAGCTAGGGAAGCCCCTAATGGACCAATGGGGTCGAGTGAGGTATCGATGTGAAGCATTCGTGAAGGGGCATCTGATGGGCTGGGTGTGGGGTTGAAATATCGGCATTCTGCGCATGCGCGGTGGCCCAAGGGTATGGAAATAGCGGTTTTGGAGCTAGGGGAGTCCCTAATGGGCCAATGGAGTCGTATGAGGTATCAAAGTGAAGGTTAGGTGAAGGAGCATCTAATGGGTTGGGTGTGGGGTTGAACTATCGGCATTCTGCGCATGCGCGGCGGCCGAAGGGTATGAAAATAGCCTTTTTGGAGCTAGGAGAGCCCCTAATGGTCCAATGGGGTCGAGTGAGGTATCAAATTGAAGGTTAGGTGAAGGGGCATCTGATGGACTGGGTGTGGGGTTGAATTAGGGTGATTCTGCGCATGCGCGGCGGCCAAAGGGTATGAAAATAGCCTTTTTGGAGCTAGGAGAGCCCCTAATGATGCAATGGGGTCGAGTGAGGTATCAAATTGAAGCATTCATGAAGGGGCATCTAATGGACTGGGTGTGGGTTGAATTAGGGTGATTCTGCGCATGCGCAGCAGCCAAAGGGTATGAAAATAGACGTTTTGGCATCTAGGGGAGCCCCTAATGGTCGAATGGGGTCGAGTGAGGTATCAACGTGAAGCCTAGGTGAAGGGGTATTTGATGGCTGGGTGGGTGCATGTAAAATTTTTCCTGAAAAAAAAAATACGGAACACGGACTTTATCGAAAAACCTGGGAAAATGCCTATATGGGGTATGAGGGGTATATAGGTCGCCGGGCTTAACGGGGCTTGTCTATCAACAGAGTTATCTTCCCTAGTTCCAGGGTGGGTGTATGTAAAAATTTTCCTGAAAAAATACGGAATACGGACTTTATCCTAAATTACGGGAAAATGCCTATATGGGGTATGGGAGGTATAGGACCATCCTGGGAAACGTACTTCTATACATTTGCGGTAGGGTTGTGAGGTCTCGTTTTACTCGTCTCGTCATTTAGAACATGATAGGAAGTGTCCCCGTGCGAATCGGTGAAATTTTTGAAAAAAGTCACCGAACCCCATATAGTCCCATACTGAGGGTATAGGATCAATGTTTGTCCCCCTGGGAAACGTACTTCTATACATTTGCGGTAGGGTTGTGGGGTCTCGTTTTACTCGTCTCGTCATTTAGAACATGATAGGAAGTGTCCCCGTGCGAATCGGTGAAATTTTTGAAAAAGTACGATATAGCCTCATATAGTCCCATACTGAGGGTATAGGACAATGTTTGTCCCCTGGGAAACGTACTTCTATACATTTGCGGTAGGGTTGTGGGGTCTCGTTTTACTCGTCTCGTCATTTAGAACATGATAGGAAGTGTCCCCGTGCGAATCGGTGAAATTTTTGAAAAAAGTCACCGAGCCCCATATAGACCCATACTGGGGTATAGGTTCAATGTTTATCCTACTGGGAAACCCACTTCTATGCATTTGCGGTAGGGTTGTGGGGTCTCGTTTTACTCGTCTCGTCATTTAGAACATGATAGGAAGTGTCCCCGTGCGAATCGGTGAAATTTTGAAAAAAGTCACCGAACCCCATATAGTCCCATACTGAGGGTATAGGATCAATGTTTGTCCCCCTGGGAAACGTACTTCTATACATTTGCGGTAGGGTTGTGGGGTCTCGTTTTACTTGTCTCGTCATTTAGAACATGATAGGAAGTGTCCCCGTGCGAATCGGTGAAATTTTTGAAAAAAGTCACCGAGCCCCATATAGACCCATACTGGGGTATAGGTTCAATGTTTATCCTACTGGAAAACCCACTTCTATACATTTGCGGTAGGGTTGTTGGGTCTCGTTTTACTCGTCTCGTCATTTAGAACACGATAGAAAGTGTTGCGGAGCGAATCGGTGAAATTTTTGAAAAAAGTCACCGAGGCCTGGGTAGGCCCATAGGCCTATACTGCATGGCTATGGGTGTATAGGCCCATACGGGGTGGACATGTTGGAGTCTAGGTGGGCCACTCATGGTCCAATGGGGTCGAGTGAGGTCTTATTTTGAAGCTCTCGTGGAGGAGCACTTGACTACACTAATGGTTCGTCCGTGTTCAATAGTCTGCGCATGCGCAGTCTGGCCGTAGTATAGAAAACAGGCATTTTGGGTGCTATGTAGGGGTGTGTTTGGGTTAGAGATGAGCTAATCACGGTTCGAATGGGTCGTGTGAGGTGTCAAAGTGAAGCTTGTGTGGGGTAGAGTCAGAATGGTGTGTTTTTGAATGCATGTCGCGTTAATCTGCGCATGCGCAGTTGGTTGTAGTAAGTAAAATGGCCATTTTGGGGCAGCGAAGGAAGTTATTTGGGGTCGAGATGGGTTAATCACGGTTCGAATGCGTCCTGAAAGGTGTCATCTTGTAGTTCTCGGGGTGTACACTCCGATTTGAGGGATGTTCGCGTCATCTGTGACGCCATCGGTGACGTCATCGGTACGAGTAGTAGCGAAAGTGGACATTTTCGGGCAGTACATGAAGGTATTTGGGGTCGAGATGGGCTATTCACGGTTCGAATGCGTCCTGGAAGGTGTCATCTTGTAGTTCTCGGGGTATACATTCCGATTTGAGGGGTGTCCGCGTCATCTGTGACGTCATTGATGACGTCATCGGTACGAGTAGTAGCGAAAGTGGACATTTTGTGGGTGCGTGAGGGTGAGTTTGGTGTAGAGATGCACCATCCTTAGTCCGAATGCGTCGTGTGAGGTGTCATTTTGTAGCTCTCAGGGTGTACATTCCGAATTGAGGCATGTCCGAAGCATCTGTGACGTCATCGATGACGTCATCAGTAGGAGTATTAGCGAAAGTGAGCCTTTTGGGGCAGTGCAGGAAGGTATTTGGTGTAGAGATGGACCATCCGCGTTGCGAATGCGTCGTGTGGGATATCATGTTGTAGCTCTCGGAGTATAGACCCTGATTTCAGGGATATTTATAGCATCTGTGACGTCATTGGTGACGTCATTAGTACAAGTTGTAGCGAAAGTGGGCCTTTTATAGCAGTGAAGGATGTTATTTGGTGTAGAGATGGACCATCCGCGGTCCAAATGGACCGTGTGTGGTGTCATCTTGTAGCAACGCCCACCAACACCATTCTTAATGCTTCAACGCCCTGGTGAAATAGCTCAGAAGCTCTGATATTCCATGGAATTGTCACTAATTCTTCGAAATGCGGTGATGCCCGTCAACGCCTGTCGTTACACCTTAACACTCTAACATAACGCCATGATATAGACCAGAGAGAGAACAACAACAGCAACAACAACAAAGATGACACATGAGAGAACAACAACAACAAGAAGTTTTTTTCATATAGTTTATTCTCCCCAATGTTACATCATACCCACGCTGGGGGAGCCGCGTTGGGTATATTTACAATTCAAGAAGATTCTTATCAAATCAGAGGCCACCATTTGCATGTTTCATATTCGTTCCTGTCCGTTAGATGTATTCTTGTCCAATCAGAAGTCTCCATTTCAGAAAGTGCCATCTGAACCGTTTATTCTAATCATCGTCGGGCAGGCCAGGATACCTTTGAGGCAACATATCCTCAGATAGTTGTTTGCGCATTCTGAGTATCTATCAGTGCGTGGGTGAATACTTTCATCCGATGGAGGTGGTGGTCAGTTTAACCACGAAGAACGCAACATTGGTCAATATCTCCATTATCCACTTAGTGTTACAATTCAAGAACACTCTTGTCCAATTAGAGACCACCATTTGCATCTGTCATATTCGTTCCTGTCCGTTAGATGTATTCTTGTCCAATCAGAAGTCTTCATTTCAGAAAGTTCCATCTTCGGCCATGTTCGCTTTGAACCGTTTATTGTAATCATCATCGGGCAGCCC